>JAMKCH010037961.1:0-30166 GCA_023653785.1 Ophioderma brevispina | reverse complement strand
TCCTCCGGGTCAGGGTCTTATCTCTCAGCCCTCCCGGGGCTGGGCCTTTAGCCTTCTTTCAGTCTCCTCTCAAGACCTTTTATCTCCCCCGGCCTCTCCCCGTGGGTTCTTCTGTGGTGTTCGGATCGGACCCCTCTCTAGTGGGCCCGCTCCTCTGTTTTTTTTGGGGCTAGGCTTCTTTGCACCGCGTCTTTACGCGGGTCCGCCTGCGCTTCTTCTTGTTCCCTCCCGGATCCTCAGTGTTCGCAAGGCTGTGAGGCCTTATTCTCGCCTTTTGCCGCGGGGTGCTTCGTGCCCTTTGTGTCCAGGGCTACGGTCCACTTCAGTCTCTGGTCAGAGCCTTCCTCTCCGCCTATTCCTTATGCTTGGGTGTATTTTCTCTGTGTGGATTCGCGCGTCTCGGTTCTCCTCCAAAAAACTTTGGCCAGGTTCCTTTAAACACATTATTAAATTCTAAGGTCCTATTACTCCCCCTGGTGTACTCACTGTGTTACGGTCAACCTTGACCAAGCCAAAAACCACACCTCGAAACTACGGATTCAAACTCTGAATACTAGACAATACCCTGTGACCTTGATTACAACAATTTTTAAACAAAGTATTTATTTTAATTGTGTGTTTAAATCAATCTCATTCAACATCGATTAGGTATCATAACAAAGATTTATCTATAATAAGTTGTTAATTTATGAACTACTAAACTTACTGGTGTGTGCCGCGACGCGGGCTGCTGCAAGATTACAATTAAGATTCCGAACTTGCAAAGAGTCGTGGTCTGTCCTGGCAAATTCCAGCGTAAAACTTAACATTTTCCAGTATTGGGACTTCCACGGACGACTTTCCTGCTGAAGAGAACCAGCTCCTAATGACTCCCGAAGCCGGAGTCGACTAATATAGTCAAAAGTGCTTTAGCATTGTTTATCCTTGGATCCCTCAGAGGCCCACGAAATACGAAACCGAACACGGCTACCCAATCGGACGAAAACTTGTTGTTGGAGCTGTGACTACATGACAATGTTCCACTATAGGAAGACATGTTTACTGTTCCTGTCACTAACTTGGACAACTGGAAATCACTATGCTTGGAAACTCTGCTAAAAACTGGATCATGTGGTATGTAACTCTTTGCTTCATCTTCCCTCACCAGGCTTTATATATCCTCTCAACAATACTAGAAGGATCTGGTCCTCTCTATATGAGTCATGTTCTAAATATAGTCCATTATGTCATGAGTCCTGCTGGAAATGCTTCACATTCCACCTGCACTGAATAGATTTAGGATCTCATAGAAGGCTACTCACTGACTGTGTAATCATGCAGCAGAGCCATCTATGGTCTCTTCCAGCACAATCCATTCAGTGAGGCACTATCCAGAATTTACTCATGCTTATCCCCTAATGAAATCACTAAGTTTCAGAAACGCGTCTCCGGTTTTCTGTTTTCATCTGAGATCTTCTGGTTCATTCTATTTGCTTAACACCCAACACACCAGTTATGCACACGAACCAGGTATATTTTTATATCATGTTACTTAGACTAATTATAATATTTTATGTGCTAATTTATGACCTTGACTCTTACGCAAATGAATAAATCATTGTAATTCATTTGGGCCTGTAACCACTGTCTAGTGAGTTATGGGCTTCCTGACTTTTGGAATCTAGATTCCATGAGTGTTTGTGCTCTGGCGTTTTTGATTCAGCCTTTGACTGCATCCTACAAAAAAATCGGCCTTCCTCTGAAGATATCATGCTCACCTCCGATGAGTCAGTCCCCTTGGTGTTTTGATTGAAAATATGCATCAACGGGGGTTAATGCATATGTTTCAGTCAACATTGGTGTAAAGGAATCAGTTCAGTGTAATGATTTATTCAAAAACACATTATGTTTTATAAATCAATCTAACTGAAGCCTATTCCTTTCCATGTTGCCTTCCCGCTTCCAGCCCGCCCCACACATGATATAAGATGTGTGCGTCCGTGTGGCTTGGCCAAAACGGAATTGGGGAAGAGTCATTGGTCCGACATGGTGGTGACCGGGGTCACTGGTCGAGTCCATTCTCTTTTAGGGGTTCTAACTGGTATTGTGGGCATTTCACCTCGCAGAATTGAAATGCATATGTTTCAGTCAACATGGAAAGGAAATCAGGCTTCAGTTGATGATTTATAAAACATCATGTTTTTTGATAATTCCCCATGTCCCTTGGCATGGTAAATATTTAGGGGTACCCTAAAATTTAGTACCGTAATTTTTTTTAAATAATGCATAGAATACCAACTTTTAAAGTATCAGATGTCTGGTTCTTGTGAAATTAAAACCAATGTACCTCATTGCATACGCACTTAACAATGAATATAATATACTGGCAACTATCCAATCAGTTGGTTTTGAATTGCTAGACATGCCTGATTTGAATTTGAAGATTGTTTCTCAATCTGTGTGTTTGCTGTGGTGGGCTTTTTCCCATACTATGGAATGTGTGTTTGAGTATTCCCCAAAACATATGTGACCACTTAAACTGCAATTTTTCCTTTTCCTTATCAGCAGTGGCTTGTAGCATTATGGGGAAAGAAAGTATATTTCTTAACACTTGAGATTTTTATGCATTTACATGGTTCCTAGCTGTGCGATATGAGACGGTATCACACAGTACAGTGCGTACGTGTCAACGCAATACGTAGACGCACTGCTTGGGCCAATCGAAGACACGTATAATAACAGACTGATCATTTTAAAAGCTTGGGGTTTTCATTGGCGGATAAAATCTACCATAGTTTTAGTACTTATGTTTACTATAGTCCGTGTATCTACCTCTGCGCATGATGTCAGCGCGAGAATTTGTTGGCCGCAAGAGTAAATAACTCGTGCTGGCTTGAAGCGACGGCGTCTTTACGCGTGCTCACAAAGACGGCATTTTCTTACGCGGGCGTAAATGTTGTTACATCACTGCACGAGGTAGATAGACAACGGAACTTATAATATCTAATTCTTTGAATGACGGTGTTACAGACTGCGAATCCCAGTGATCTTGTTTTAACACTCTGCCGTGTATCTATCATGTCGTATCACACGGTCGACAAATACAATCTTTAGCGTAAAGCCACTTGGCTTGTGCTCCTTGCCCTCACTCAAATCATTTTTGTCTCCTGGTGATATGAACCGATAGATACACGCAGAGGCTAAAAACACAACACCTTTATTCTTAAATACCTAAGATGCGAGTGACTCTGCATTGCTCTGTTACCTTATTGGCACATATGGTTTTGAGGCCTGCCTGATCCAGTTTTGCAATCCCTTTGATAAAGATTTTGTCATTTTTGTTAAAAATAATGAAGGCCTTAACAAATGTATTCTTACAGGAGCAACGTCTTGCCACACGAGAGAATGTACAGCGCAAGCAAGCACGTAACAACAGATGCGGAACGGCGAAGATGATGAGGAAAGCATTCAGTGACAGCGACAGTTACGATGATGACAATTAAGTTATTTACAACCCCAATAACCTGCCGCTTGGTTTGGGACTGCAAGGGTCAAGACAGCACGGAAGGAAATTGTAGCGACAATCCATGATTATTATGGTCACAGGCAAATGTAAAAATGATTTTTATAAAATCTTGTGGTACAAAGATTTTTTTTTGTAGTTGAGTCAAAATTGGGAAGTGATGGTCAATTTGTGTCCTCTGCTGCAGATTGGCATTAAGGCTTACCGTGACCAATTTGCTTATTCATTGGGATAGTGAGCCTTTGCTTATTTTTTTATTTTGTTTCAGCTGAAACATTATTAAAAATGTCTTATGTCCAGACCAGACAATGTAAGCAATCAAGTGAGATCATCCAGAGTTCAAATATTTGTTTATGTCCCCATTCACTAACCGCAACAGCAGACAACACATGTTGCGGGAATGCCATATTTTTGTTTGTCTTATTCTTATATGGTCCCATAGAGGATTACTAGTTAAGCAAATATTACATTTGTGATGTGGATCGGGGAAAACCCGCCACATGCCGCACAGGACAGTTTTGAAAAAATAAGGAAAATAGCTAGAAATCTTTTATATTGTACCTTTATTTTTTTGTCAGATTGTATAAGCAATAACCTTTGATGTGTGTACAAAGAGAAAGAATTAAACAGTTCTGAACGTAAAATGTCAAAACTCTGCTGTGATAGTAAAACTCAAAATCTAACTTTCCACCATGTGGCGGGTTTTCCAGATCGCATCGCATTTGTTGGGAGTCTCTATAAATGTTTATTTAGAGAAATTGGTACGTAATTTATCTGAAATGGGAGTACATCTTTTCGATCAAAATATGTATTAGCCCCATCAGCTCAACATCCACTTGAAGACAGGGCCTAATCCTACTAAAACTGATTGCGGGTTAGAATGGCCCGACATTTTGTTCCGTAGAATGGCCCGTCATTATGTCCGTACAATGGCCCATCATCATGAACTAGTCAAAAGTTCATTTCAGATCAAATGCTTGTATTATTTGCCACCCCTAATAATGGATCAATTTTATATCAATCAGCTGACCAGCCAGTTTTATGCTTTTTCCTTTTTTGTGTCTTTTCAGGCCATTTTTCTCCCGTACTTTTGGGTTTTTTATACAAGCGCATGGGCTAAACAATCACCTATGCCTGTGAAATATTGGTAACCAAACATACAGAGGACCTAAGGCATTCCAAAGACATTTTGCCGTGAGTGTTACCTTCAGTTATATTTCAATACTATTATTGCTCATTTCTTATTTACTGTTTATATAGACTTGCCTTGGAATAAGTTCTTAAACCACTGGCATTTTTTTACATTTTGTTTGTTCTTTTGAGGAAGGCACCATGTTTCATTGTATACATGTGTAGATCTTTCAAACACAACTGGGTTTGCCTGTAACTGCTGTCAATCAGTAGTAGTAACATCATCTGCGAGGTGACAGTGAAGGCATCGTTTGCCACTAATATTAATTTTAAAGGCATGGCCCATCTCAATAGCTCGTCCCCAGAATCCCAGATTTTACTTGAAGTAGCCAAATTTTGATAGCCTAAAGACATCTACGATAGTTTCTGCTACCAAACTATTTTGACAGCTACCATTTACCCTGTTGGAACTTAGGGGTAAAAGAAAGGTATGTTTGGTTTGGGGGGGAAGTTATGAGGTGAAAATGTGCCCCCTTCCCATTTTGGTCGACCAATATTAATTTTACACTGGGGCTTACAAATCATGTTTTTAGCTCTCAACATCAAAAACAATTGAAATATCTGCGCAAAACTGTACTTGGCGGTTTTGGGGTGAACACAGCACATTTTGCCCAATGTAACAAGTGCTCATTGAAGATGCGTTAGCATGTAAGTTCAGAATCAGGACTCATCATATTTGTTTTTTACGTGAGTGCAGGCTGTTGCAAGCGGTTCTTGATGTTGTTTAAGGCATACATTAGTTTCTGCTACCAACTATTATGACAACATGGAGTAAGACATATCGCCAGAACAATCAATTTCATATTTGAATAGTGGATTTTACACCAGAATCGGAGGCAAGTGCATTTTTTCTCTAGTAAATACGCAGAGAACCAGAAGTATGTGCTTGTCAAGGGTTTCTGTCCCGTCCCTCTAGTGTTGTGCTGCTATGCAGTACTTGGTTAAGGTCTACACACTTGCAGCCAATTTTTTTTTTTCAGAATCTGTGAAGATCACTTTAGCTGCTGTCGGAGCATTCCATTTTAACATTTATTTTCAACTGGTCTTTAATTTTTGCTTGTTTCTGTTCAGGATGGCGTCATGCTCATGGTATGCGATGTCTTGGCATTCCAACAACAGCACATTTTGGCCAATTAACTCTCATTGAAGATGCCTTAGCATGTAAGTTCTAGAATTCATGACCTCAATCAGATTTGTTGATACGTGAATGTAGACTGCTGCAAGGCAGGTTATGTATGTTGTTTAAGGCATACATCTGTTTACAATATTGAATGTTTATGATACATGGTAAGAATATTTTCATGAGGTGAAGATGAGAATGTTTATCGCCTTGTTTGATGGAACTTTATCTTTACCGAATGGAATAGTCTTTCCATTGCGAATTAAAACATTCAATATTTGGTTTTATTAACGCACAATAAGACTCTTGTCATGTGATACTCTTACTTCCCATGGCCTATATCATGAAATTGTTATAGGCTATCACACACTTTATTTATACAACAAAATGAGAACTCACTGCGCTCACCTCAGTCCTACTCGGTGAAACTTTGCTATACATTTCAGTTGTTATTCCTTTCAAAACCAAATTGCAAATCTTTCAAAAGTTTCAGTGTTTTTCCAGGTTAAAAATCCAAGAATGAGAGCACTTGTAGCAGTAGAGATGCAAAACTAAACTTCAACAATAGAACCAACATTTCTCTCCAGCACAACACAAGGTTGACCGTTGAAAGTATCAAAATTCATCATCTTAAATTTCAGTGTCAAACTCCAACATATTTACACATACAAGACCATCTGTTTTTTACTTTGCTTGAAAAGTTGACATTTAGGAGACTTGTTTAGTAACAAAAATATTACAAGATCATGAAATGTCACGTTGTTACCGATCAAGGCTGCATTGGATTTGAATTTAATTTGACACAAGAAGCATAGTGCAAGATTTATTTTTTTCTGTAATGCTTATCAATGAGAGACAATGTATTGAGTGAAAATATCCTTTTACAAAAAATCAGGCATTAGTGGGGGCAATTCTCACAAGTTCACTTCAAAATAGCTGTATAGTTTTGATCTATAGTTGAAATGTCAGAAGCATATCACAACAAAAACAACAAAATTGGTTCAATAAATTAATTCATTCTCCAACATTCATTTTTTTTCCATAGGGAAAAACTGAAATCAACTAAAGCGGCAGAAAGAGTCAACCAGACATAAACACCGGGTGAGTTTCACACTAAGTATTTTTTCATAGTCTTATATAGAAATGTCACTGAACATTTTTTAGATCGGGGGGAGTCTGGTTAGCGCAGTGGATCTTCCGCTGGCTTTGCACACCACTGTGGTCCAGGTTCGACCTCGGTCGGGCCTGCGATTTCATGTGCGTTAAGTTGGTTCTGTCCATCTCGGGTCACGCATGTTTTCTCCGGTACTCTGGGTTTACTTCTGCTTCTAAACTGGGCTTTCTTCCCGTAACATGTATAGGATAAGAATTGAACCAAGCGAACTTTATTTTACGCGATGCTAAAATTGTCCCTGCCAAATGTTGCGATCACTAACAGTGATAGACATGCATTTCAACACCCCACCCCTCCCCAATACCCCTCAACCCCACCACTCCCCAACAAACCGCCGCCACCACCCCACACGCCCTCCCCAACACCCCACAACTCCCCAACACCCTACCACACCCCACCCTCATCCCCAACACCCCCTCACCCTACCCACCCACCCTCCTTAACACCCCCAACACCCACCCCCACCCCACACCCAATCCCACCCCAACCGCTCCATTTCCCTCCCCAACACCCCGCCGCCCGCCCCCCCTCCGCAACACCGGCCTCCACCCCCGCATCCCTCCTCACCAACACCCTGCACAACCCGTCCCATGCTCCCTCCCCCCTACCCCGCACACTCCACCCCCCTCCCCACACCATTCAACACCCCACCCCGCTTTCCCCGCTACACCCTCATACCCAACCCCCTCCCCGAAAAAAGCTGGTTACCCCCCTCCCCAACACCTCACCACCTCCCAACACCTCACTCCTCCCTATAGCATAGTAGTCTCATGTATGCGAGGACTTTTGCCTATCCGAGGTACCGTTTCAAGATCTGCATTATGCATTTTAATTAGCTCATTTCATACCTAAGCCGCATATATCACATACTTTCAAATTGTCAAAACATGTGGCCCGCATATAGGCTATCCTTACACTGAACTGATTCCTTTACACCAATGTTACTGAACATATACATATTTCCCTTCTGAAAGTGGAATGCCCCAAATTACCATAATAACACCCCTAAAAGAGAAATGGTCTCGACAAGTGACACCAGGTCACACCCTGTCGACCCCCCCCTTGGCTCTTCCTCAATTCCGTTTTGACCGCCAGTTCAGAACGGACGCGTGTTACAGCAGCCTCTGTTCATTATAGCAGCAAATTAAACTGAGATTTTGATACTGGACTATTGTCGTCTCAATATACGGAATACTCCTACACTTTACCCCCATATCTTCCGGATTATATACTGGATTATATCGGATTATAGGCGCTCATTCGGCACGTAATTAACAGGAGACTTGTTACGCCGTCGAGAGCGCTTGTTTTGTATCCTTTGTTTGCGCCAATGCGGTCATGTTATCTGTGTAGCGGGAAAACAGGTAAACAAAGGCACCACTTGAACCACGTTTGCTGCTTGGGACTGCCTTTACTATATTTGTGAGTTTGTATTTTATCCGTGTGTGTACTGGGTCGGGGTTGCCGCGTCGGGTTAGTCATGGTTCTTGTGGTCTGTGTGAGTCCTTATTTTATTATATGCTTGGTGGTATACTTTAATAAAATAATGTTAAAACTGTGTTTGAAAATTCTTTAACCGTTCGTGACTCAAGTTACCGAGTTGGTTTTTGTGTCCTGACGTTTTCGTACCATCCCGGGAGACCTCCACGGCACTCCCCGCTTGTTATTTCTGTATCGGTTTTTTATATGCGCACCTTTCCATCTATCAACTCACCCTCACCCCGTTCATATGGCGCACAATTTCGTTCGGCCTGCGCGACTGCCTCATTCAGATCTTGACCCCCATCCCTTCTGTATCGTGCACAGGCAACGTTCCCGCACCGACGGGGGCTCCTCTTTCTGTCTTGGACGGTCGGATGTTCAATGGGCACAACCATCAACATGTAAACTGCCGCTCGTGTTCGTACACGGGAGGGGGGGGGTAGTCGGCTCCGTCCGGGGTGCGGCCAAGGCAGCCGCCGCTACTTTGGGTGCTCCCAAAGGTGGGGTAGCTTCGGCTACTTCGCGAAGCGCTGATTGGTGGCCTTCGGGCCGCCGCCTCCTCAGCGTATCCTCGGCCGCTGGCTCGCCTGGTTCAGCCTTATGGGCTGCTCCGGTGCAGGCTGGCGCGGTCTGCGCTGCCCATCCCCCAGGGGGGTTGGCGGCTGCGGGCATTCCGTGGTGGTGAGTGGTGATTGTGGTGCCCTGGTCGCCCGGGCTGATCCATCGCGTTGATGTCCACACCCACGGGTTGCGTTCCCGGTGTCTTCGGGCACTATAACCGCGACCACGGTAGCCATCACCTCGGGTAATGTTTCAGGCACAGACCCTGGGGCGTTGGCTTTTCGGTACCTTGGCGGGACGCCGCAGTGTTGGCTTCTCTCGCTACACAACAACAACAACCCAACAAACCCCGCATGTATAGCCTTGCTAGTCATGTAGTGCCTCCTCATCTGATGCCGCATGCTGCTCCGGTCCCTTCGGGGCTTGGGAGCGAGTGGCGCCCGCTGGGCTGGGGCCTCCGCCGACGCCCCCGCTGACTAGGTCGGCTCACAGTCCTCTCTTGCGGGTAAGCCTCTGCGGTTGCTATGCTGGCCCCCTGCATCTCATTGCTTCCGCGGCGGTCCCCCCTATGGTGGGGTCCCGGTGGTGCCGCCTGCCACTGGCGTTTTTCCCCCTGCTGGGCAGCCTTCGTGGCCTACCCCTGCCGGGACACAGTACCCGCCGCCGCTGCAAAATCCTACCTTCTCAGGTTAACGCTGCTTCCCCGTAACGTACCTACCCACCCCCATCGGCTGGACTTCTGTGGGTTTGGTCGTCCCTGGTAGTGTCTTTCCGACCGGCTCCCGCTTGCTCCCCGCTTGCTGGTCCGCCCGTCATGTGCTTCCGCGGCGGGCCGCCTATGGTGGGGTACCCAGTGGATCAAATGCCCTGCTACCCACCGGTTGCGGGAGCCCCAGGCTATAGTCACTCCGTGCCTCCGCCGTCGGCTGCCCAGCCGCAGGCCCACCAGGTGCTGCTTCGGGCCTGCTTCTAGACCTCGCTTTCGAGCGGAAGCAGTTTGCGCCGCTGCTGCAGCATTTTGTCTCCTTCCTGGGAGCCAGTCAGCTGCGGCGGTACAGCCTGGTACCTCCACGTTCGGGCATTGGCGGTGTAACCGTCCACTACCCTTCGGCTAACGTTCCCTGGGACTTGGGGTGTCGGTCCCCACACCTTCTTCGGCCTGTACCCTGTCAGGGTCGGGCTCTTCTGGGTGTCAGTCGAACCTCATAGGCTCCCTTGGCGGCCCAGCCTACGCCAGGTTTGGTTGGTCCCCCTGCGGGAGGCCCTGGGGTCCGCCGCCCAGGTGGCGACGACCTGGCCCTCCGCCTTCGTCGGCTCGTTCTGTCGCACCTCCCTCTCCAGGACTCCTTACCGGCCGCGACTTCCGCTTTTTCGGAGGACAGCGCGGCGGGGTGGCTCAAGCTCGAGGAGAGTCACACCTTGGTGATACTCCTTCGCAGCTGTCGACGTCCGCGGCAGCTTCGGAGGAGGAGGTGGATTTCCTCTCCCGCGTGCACCCCTCATGTACTGCGCAGGGCGGCCGAGTCTCCTGGCCTGCCTTGCGCGCCTTAGCGGCGTGCCGGAGAGGGACAGCTCAATTGGCTTCCCTAATCCCTCCCCCCTCCGGGAAGTGTCCAGGCTTGACGCTTCCCACAGAACGTTGGTCTTTTCTGTGGAAACGCTCCTGGAGGTCACTCAGAAGATCTCTTCGTACCCGGTGAAAAACTTTCGCCAAGTCGTTGAGGACTACCGAAGGGGGCTACGACTCCTTCCTGAGGACTCCAGACTTAGATCTTGACCTAGCATCCAAGTTGCCAACAGGCCGGGGTGCCCCCGACTGCTTCTCCCCCTTCGTGGAGGCCAGTTGAGGCACCCCTTTTAACCTGCGGTGACCTAGCTGGTATCAGACTAGCGCTTCCTGTATTGATCCCTCTCGCCCACTACATCAGATCCTCGTTGGGCGAGGGTGGAGTTTTATCCTCGGAAGCCTCTGAATGCCTTGAATGTCCTAGCCTCGCTAGTGACTCTCGGCAAACAAGAGGCTTCAATGTTTTGGCGCGGCGCCTTTGAGCTTCCTTGCGACTCGAGAACGCCTGCTTCACCCTTCGCACCCTGAGCTCCGATCTTGCATCGAAGCTCTCAAGACCAGCCCGAGGTCACGACGTCCCTCTTTCGGAGGCCGTTCGGTGCTCACGCTTGCCTCTGCGGAGCGTGTTGAGTCGGAGCAGGCGCTCAAGTATGCTCAGGCGAAGATCTCCTCCCGGGATCTCGGCTTAAGAAGAAGAAGAAGCGCTCCTCTTCTTCCAGCCGTTCCTCCAAGCAGTTGCGAATCCGACCCAAGCCCTCAGCACCAACAAGCCCGCAGCTTCCGCCCACTTCTTCCCCAGAATCCCGGGGCCAGGCCGAAGACTCGTCCCCCTCCCAAATGCAGGCGCCTGGGAAGGGGAAGAAATCTTCGTCCTGAGGGCCCGGCGGCCGCGGGGTCTCTCTCTATTCGGGCGGGAACCTTACCACCTCCAGTGCGGGGCGAGACGATGCTTGATTTCTTCAACGCGCGGGAAGGGCCAGCATTTCTCCCGCCCCTTGGGTGTTGAACGTGGTGGAACGGGGTATCGTCTAGAATTCACCGCGAGACCCCCGGCGCTTCCCACCCGAGACCTAACCCCCTTCTGGGGGAACCGAAGAACCGTGTACTTCTGGACGAGGTCTCGGCGTTCTCACTGGCGAATGGTGCCATCTCCCCAGTCCACCCTCCCTTCACCGAGGGTTTTGGTCGACGTTTTTCTTGGCCCCCAAGAAGACCGGGGATGTTGCGTTCCCATCCTGAACCTAAGCCTCGAATCAGTAAATCAAGCCGAAGAAGTTCAGGATGGGAACTCTCGCGTCGATCCTGCGCTGTCCTTTGAAGGGAGCTTGGGCCGTCTTCTTTGATTCATGAAGACGCCTACCTACCGTCCAGTCGCCAAATCCCGACCGTCGGCTGTCTCAGATTCCAAATCCAGGGCCAGTCTTTACGAGTGAGGACGTTTCCTCCCCTTCGGAACTTTCCCCTCTCCCAGGGTCTTCACGATGGTGACCCGTGAAGTGGGCGCCTTCCTCAGGGGTCAGGGGGTCAACCTCTGCATGGATCTGACGACTTGCTGATCTACGGTCCGTCGCCCAGGCGACGGTGCCGAAATGGTCCAGTCGTAACCTTCAGGTCCCTGCAGAGGTTGGGTCTTTCATTGTCAACTTCGACAGATCGAGCCTTACCCCCTCTCATGACCTGAGGTAATCTGGGTGTTCGGCTGCAACTGCTTCCGGCATTGCAGAACCGACGGCCGAGCGGGTGAATGGCGTTGTTCAGACTGCGACTCCATGCGCTTGCTTCCCGCTTCCGCATGCCCCCCGCTCGAGACTGGCTTCGCCTTCTAGGCTTCTCAGGCTGGTCGCTTCATATGAGGCTGCCTTCAAATGCACCGCGGGCGGCACTACAGGCCGATCAAGCACCCAGAATCCCGTCTGATCCCTATCATGCATGGGGGTCGTGAACACCTTGGCATGTGGTCTCACCTCATCAAACCGCCCAACCTGACGCGGGAAGCTCTTTCCCCGCCTCCCGTCGATTTTGTTATCACGACGTACGCGTCGAAGTCGGGTTGGGGGGTTCATTTCACCCTAACCTTTGTGGCCTCGGGGACTGGTCCCAGACCGAGGCTCAGGCCCATGTCACTCGCCTCGAATTGTGGGCCGCCGGAAACCTACCCTAGCCATCACTTCGAGCGATGGATGAACCAACTCAGTGTCCTAGTACATTCGGTACAAACTCCACCGTTTGTGGCCTACATCATCAACAAACAGAGGCGGACTTCGGTCCCCGGTCCCCTGTTCTCGACCCATGCGAGTCCATTGCGTGGTGTCGAGATCGGGCCATCACGATGTCCTCAGTAAACACATTCCGGGGGCCGTTAACTTTCTTGCCGACGATCTGTCACGTGGCCTCGGAATGGATACTGAACCGAGATGTCGTGCGGACGACTTCAGAGATTGTATGTTCTCAGATCGACCTGTTTTTTCCGCCTCGAACCCGAGTCACCAGCTCCCTCTGTACTGCAAAACCCGACTCACGCCCCCGGGTGGGCGTAGCGGTCGACGCTCTGGCGATAGACGGGACGGGGTTCACGGCCTATCCTTTCCCGCCGATTCCGATGCTGCATCATGTAGTTTTCGAAAATCCGGCGGGAGGCGTGCCGTGACATCCTCATCGCTCCCTTCTGGCTGAGCATCTCTGGTTTCGTCCAATGGTGATCGCTTGGCGGCTCTGCGGCTGCGGCTACCGAACCGTCCGGACCCAGTATCCCTTTCCGACGGAGGGAGCGCCGTCTGTCGCTGGAGCACCTAGCTTTGACTGCGTTGCTTATCCTGCAGCGAATGCCGAGATCTGGCCTTTTCGCAGGAGGGCTTGCCTCGCTCATTCCAGCGGGAAGGATTCTACCATGGACGCTTACTCTAACGTCTCGTACCCTACTTCCGCTGGTGTGAGTGACTAGAGTGTGTCTCCGACTCGGGCATCTGTTAGCCGAATCCGCTGACTTTCTCACCGCTCGCTTTGATAGCGGACTTGAAACTTCGACTTTCAGAAACTACAAGTCCGCATCTACGATCCATAGAGGTTTCGATGACGATCTACCTTCAGACGATGGTTCCATCCGTCTCCTTCTAGAGGGGATGTTGAATACACGACCTCCGACAGGAAGACGGTCCCACCTCTGGGACTTAATATCTGTCTTAACTATTTAGTGAAGCCCCCGTTCGAACCAATGGCTGAGGCATCACTACTACATGTCATATTAGACGGTCTTCCTCGTCGCTCTCGCCTCTGGGATACGATGCTCGGAGATTAAGAAATATCTCGATGTCAGCGTCTGAATTCTCTCCGGACGGGTCAAATTCGTTAGGCCGGATTTTCTGGCAAAGACCGAGTCATCTTCATTCCGACACTCAACATTATCTTACAACCCAGAATTGCATGTCACTCTTCAGTGCGGGAAGATCGCCTGTTGTGTCCTGTTCGGGCCCTTGAGTACTAAACGGAAAACTAGTCCGCTCAGGGGCTTGAACGATTCGTTGTTTCTTACATACACCCGCTTCCCCCCTCCCCCCCACGGGTTCCGCTCTAAAGCGACAATTGCTAGATGATTAGCGCTGTACTTAATGATTCAACGCGGTGGATAGGAGCCTCGTGGGCAAGCTCGAGCCCTTCAGTTCGTAATATCGCGTCGTCTGGGCCCTATCACCCGGATCTATTGCCGAAATCTGCGAGGCTGTGGCGTGGAGGGCTCCCACAAACGTTTCGTTCGTGTAACTACCGAAACGTACAAACTTAATCCCCAAGAGAACGTTGGCGAGGGAATTCCTGCAAGAAACAATAAAACTCAACTTCACTATACATAAAGTCCTCCCTCCGGTGCCGACTGTGACGCTCGCCTCGGAGTAATCCGTTGTCAGGTAGCTCTTTGTCCCCGATTTTTATGTAAATACCTACTTCACATTCTCATGATCGAGCCGGATCAAAACATTGGCAGGTATTATAAAATGTGCCTTTTGTATACATAGGAGTGTTAATAATCGCCTTTAGGCCTTTAACCTATACTTTTATGTTTAGTGGTAGGTCTGCTTTGGCTTTGCACTTTGTTGACTGCTCTGAATATCATGCTCCGCCACCTTCCGACTGATGTCCGTCTGGTGTTGATTGAAACTCTTCATTCACCGGGGTTATGCATATTTTCGTCAACATTGGTGTAAGGAAATCTTTCCGTGTAATATTTATTCCAAAACCATTATGTTTTATAAATCATCTAACTGAAGCCGGATTTCCCCTTTCCAATGTTACTTCCCGCTTCCAGGCCCGCCCACGCATGATATACGCGTGTCCGTGTGGGCTTGAGCCAAACAAACGGATTAAGTAAGAGCTATGCTCGACAGGGTGTGACCTGGGTCACTGGTCGAGCCATTTCTCTTTTAAGGGGTGTTATTATGGTATTTGGGGCCTTCCACTTCTCAGAAGGGAAATGCATATGTTTCAGTCACCATTTGAAAGAGAAATCAGTCTTTCATTTAGATGAATTTATAAAACCAATGTGTTTTGAATATCTATGCAGCAACATGAATTTTTGAGTAATCCAATTACCGTTTCAAAAATATAGCATGTACGCTGATTTTTTGATATAATTAGCTCATTTGTATACCCAATTTGCCCCCCGAAATACCCCAAAATCTAATCAGGTCAAGAACTCTTCAGCCCGCTTCCTTTCCACCAAGTTTAATCATTAGAATCCTTACGGAACTCCAGAAACTTTGTACACAGGCCTTGCAAGAAATTGCTATAATGTGCAAATTAGAACTTAATTAGCATATTTTAACGGCCACCCTCTAATCATGTTGAGAACCTCATCAACCCGCTTCTGTCCACCAAGTTACTTCATTGTCCCGCCCCTACGGAACTTCCAGATAAATGATATCCAACATGGGTTCATTTTTGTCACTACGACGGACGGTACTCTGCTCATTTTATAGTCCCCGTTCCTAACTCGTTCGGCGGGGACAATAAAGTATCTTTTGTGACACTAAGGCCACATGATAGTGTTGATGTTTTTTAAATACTAATACCGCTCCTCCTTAGAGCTCAATAAAGTCAGCATTGAACTATAGTCGTTTATTTCGTGTCACTACACTTCATGCATATTGTTGAGGGTTGTTTTCATTTGAGAGATGTGTTTTACTGAATTCAAAAATCCAAATATATAGTGAGATAATCATTATAAAATGCAAATTTTTTGTTATTGCGATAAAAGCATCAAAGTGGTGTGTATTTGCACATTTCATGATCGCTTTTGAATTAATTCGTAAATGTAATAGTTTGAGGATCATCACATACTTAGTCCAACTACGTACAGAGGTTGCATGAATTTGTTAGATTTATTGGGACTCTTCGCTTGGGCCTATTTTGATGCTTTTGTCATCAACATTCGTATAAGTCAAGTAAAGACGCAATTTCCTTCCTTCAAAAGCCTGCGGCGATCTCTTATTCGTACACATGCCATTGGTTACTGTCACATCAAAGGACAATTAAATTATGATGGCAATCGATCTTTGGGTGAGCCATGAAAATATTGCTTCAATCCCGCCATGCGCCCAAACGTCCTATTGATTTTTCCTGGATAAGCATTCAACCTCTCTGACATTCAATGATGAATTCGTTCAACAACTCTTAAAAGACTCAAAGAAAAAATCACCTATAAACATGGTTTTTTGTTGTAGCATTTTACACAAATACACATAGGTTGCCAAACAAATACCTGTTTGAACGCCCAGGACGTCAACTGCAATGAAAGTAACATTGATGCCTATAGCAAGCAATCTATGCACTCAAATTTAAAGTATTCATTCCGAAAGCTATATTGGATGTTGGTTCCCAAGCTGCGCATTGTCCAAAATCAATCCTTTTTACAACTCAAGTCTGTTACAACTGAATGACTTAATCTCGTGACATCACTTAGATTCTTGATTATAAACTTGAAATGCTTAAATAATTTGATCTTTTTTGTCATTTGCCTCTTTTCCTCATTTTTCAGGAAGATGTTGAGGATTCGCAGTGGCATGTTGTCACAAGAAGACATTTGAATGATCTAAGAGACAGGGTCCTTCCTTTAAGAGCTTGCAAATCTTTTACAGGTTTGGCAAAAATAGTCATTCTTTCAAGATGGGTTATCCGGGGAAGGATGAAAGTAGTCATACAAAGGAGTTGTTTTTAAAAAGAACAGTATTTTTTTTGAGGGAGAGAATCTTTGACAGATTGGTCATCGATCACAAAAGAGAAGCATGCACTTGTCTGGCAAAGTTGGTAACCTTCCTTTCCTGGGGTTATTAGAGACACAAAAATAGAGAATATAGGCAGGCTCCCATTTACATGAACGCAATTTTGAAGGATGAAAATTAATTCAGGATTGAGCAAAATTTTTATTATGCATGGGTGCGGACTCTCTTCTGGGGAAAGATTAAAAATAGGAATTCATCATGTTAGCCCAGAAAAACAACTATGTGTTGCATAGGTGTGAACTTGTGAATTGCACTTTCAATTGCCCTGATGCGGGCAAACATAATATGTATCAAAGGGGCCACGAGAGATTTGATAATAACAGGTGTCCCTAAAAATGTGAAAATTTGATTGTTGCATGGTGTAAAGCTTGTATCAAAAAAATATCCCCATCTGAAAGGATTAAGCGGGGGGGGGGCTGAGAAACTGTTTATTTGGTACAAAAATTTTGTTTTTTAATTCCTATAGGAGCAAATACGACATCGTGTGTTTAACTATTGAAAGATAAGCATATACAAATCACGTTTTGTTTTCATTTAAGTTATTTCTGTAGCCAAAAAAAGGTAAGAGATCTATAGAGTGTCTAACTATATATGAGTTACATGTGAGTCAACGCCGGCAACGAACAAAGCATGCCCGGCCAGTATGCGCTGAAGCACCTGCAGGGCTGTGCTTTTAAAATCGCGCTCAATCAGGATGATAAGGCTATGAATGCTGTAACTGCATGGGCATACTCCTGCACCTCTAACATGTCCGTAGACCGGTGCTAACTTGTGTTTGTAAACATTGATGTCCACCTCATCTATATGAAATCACTACTACCAAAGAACAATAGTCCAAGAAAATTGAGGTTGACCTGAACAAATTGCCGATCAAAGGTTTTTTTTGCACAAATGCATTGACTTAAGTTACCCAAAATGATATACTAAAGTCGAGAAAATTCGAGTTGCAGAAATATGCCTATTGCATAAATTCAAAATGGCCGCCATTTTGATAGATTTTGTTAAATATTACGTTCTGGGACTCATAGAATAATTTGGTTTCTATACCCATGTTTTCAAGGTCTGTGAACACAATTATGACAGTACTAACAGCATAGGATGTTTGGTTCAGGTAATTGCCATAAATACAAAATGGCGCCAGTTTGATGATATTGGTCCACATCTTGAAATCTGAGTCACAAAGGAAGTCTAATATGTGTCTATAACACTAATTATGTGATATCAATTATTGCAATGTGAATTGTATAATGGGAATGATGAGACACATTCCTTCCTTAATTAGCATAAATACAAAATGAACAAGGACACGCAAAGCCAAAGGTAATAATTCTGACAATAATGATAAGTCCTAAGATTCGTGGTAATTTTAACTTGCCAATTATCGGCAACATAGCGGTAAAAACTAACAAACTGAACAATATATTGTACATTCAGATGCAAGTCTTAACCATGAGGAATCATCTCCTAGCTCTTCAGGGCGGCAAGTTCCGGCCTGTGAAGACTTGGCCAATGTGATTACGTTACTTTAAGGTGATGACCAGATCCGAGTTAAGTATATAAACGTTGTCATCTTGACAGAAATGGCCTTCAAACCCCAAAAACCCCATCTGGAAGTGTTGACACCCAGTGTTCCAAACCATTTTGAGCGATGAAAATGTGATTTTGTAATCGCAATAGAGTACTAGTGTAAATCAATATTCCATACGGAACATACAAACAAATACTGTAGCCCTAGATTTCACAGCGTAAATCGAGGGAAAAATAGTAGCTCTCTACATAGAACAAACTTTTGACCACTTCCGGGTAAAATCTGGGGTTCTGGGAACGGGGCTATTAGCAATCAGACCGTGGCCCTTTAATCTAATCTACATAGCAAGCTTATCAATAATTGCGGTATTGTTAACCTTGGTCTAATCAGGTTATTTTTGGTAACAGGTCTAAACCAGTGGGGGGTGGGGGGGGGTGATGTAAACCCATATATGGGTCCATAGAGACCCCCTTTGAACTTGGTTTTGTGCATCTTGGTTAGCGGGTTCTTCTCTATCTAGTGATACCAAAATAGTACCAACATTCCAATTCATCTTGTTCTATGACTATCATTAATGCATGGCGCACTTGCAAAATTTGTGAAGTTCCGTTTTGTGTCAAAAAGGTTTAGGAAAATTGGATTTTGGGGATCAAAATAAGAACGAAAACCTAAAAGTTTTATATAACATGAAAACTTTTTTAAAGAGCAAATATGGTGTACCAATTTAAATAGTAAAGTATAGGAGGCTTCACAATCCCCTCAACTTTGGCGGCTTGCTCTAGCATCCCCGGGTGGGTAAGGTGGTGCGGTCCGGATTTTTTTCAATAAAAATGGCTTAAAGGAAATAAAAAATTACCTAACATCATTTGCGACACAATCACCACCTTTGCACAGGAGCCAAAAAAAACTCGAGGGAGTGCAACATTCCCAATCCTCCAGCATTTTAAATTAAATCTTAAACTATGTTATTAATTTTCAAAATTAAAAAGTGCAAAATAGTTTGCGACATAGCTTAAACTATGTGGGCATATGGTTGAGTTCCTTAAGTGAGCCTATTAGCAAAAACAACGTTTTAAATGTTCTTAGCGTAGGGTACTTATCTCTGTTCCATTTTTTCACCCATACCAATAGTCTTTTTAACAATGTTGGGGTGTGTCTACAACGGTTTTGGAGGGTTATGGTTGTGCAGGATTAATTACTAAGGGAAAAACATTTAGAGATATTACAACCTCTTTCAAAAAAATGTTCAATTTAACAAATTACCTCTGGTGGTAATTATTTGGTGATGATATATGTTCTACCTACAGCAATTAAAACACTTTGAAATGGTCAAAAAATGACACAAAATTTCACTTTTAATTTTCAGTTTTGAGAACAATTTGACAGTCTCTCATTGGACGAAGTTTAAGTTTTGTAAGAGTAGAAATAATGTTTCACTAATTGTTGGCATTTGGCCTTAATAGAAGGTGTCCTTTTTCGTCAAAAAATACACAAAAATCTAATTTTCACCAGCATTGGTACATCACTGGACGTCACAAGGAGAGCAAAATTGGTGGCGCTTTTGATGGCAATGAAGCATGAAAAATCAGCCCGTTTTCTTCGTTTTATGGCTAACAAAGGCAGAAAATTTAAAATGCCTCTATTTGTTAATTTTAACAAATGGTATTATTTTTAGGGAATTTGCTGATTGTAGTACTAGATGTTATGAAATGTAAGTCAAACTGAGCTTGACAAAAATTCTTGACATATTACTTGTAAATTGATAATTTTCATCAGTTGGAGTCTCTGTCTGTAAATGGCCAACTTTAATAATCATGTTCTTTGATACATAAGCATGGACACCAAAAAAATTTCAAATACATCATTTCAAGAAAGTCAACAAAATGGCCACAGCCATTTTATTGGATTTCTGCAAATAAGGCATAAACACTCATCTTATATTGTAGAGTGTTCTTATTGAGGTCGTAGACCCCCAAAACAAGGGTAGAGACACCAACATTACTTCTCTACGACCCTCGGATTTTGAGTTATGGACAACAAGTCCTTTGAAATGGCGGCAAGGCCATTTGAATTTATGCAAAATTGACATAGTTCGGCAACCGGATTTCTCAGACTTTAGTATGTCATTTGGATACTTCAAAGAATGCAGTGTGAAGAAAACCCTTTGTATAGGCAATTAGTTCCAGGTACACTAAAAATTTCATATCTTTCCGGGCCAATATGGATGACTGAAATCTTCTTGGAATTTAACCTTGATCAGTGCTATTTTAATGTATCTTGACAAGAAAGAAACCAATAGGGTGTACAATGCATTTGTATTGATGCAGCTTTGTAAGTGCAGTACAGAAGGTTATACTTCTCCTTCAGATCACCTGCTTGGCCTAAGGCGGACACCACATTCCCCCCCCAAGTCTTTAAGTTGTAATACAAAATACAAAACTAAACCAAATAAATTTTTTTCTACAAAATCTATCGTTTATGATAGTCCAGTTATTGTAGTTATTGTATGGCCGCCAGCATCCACACCTTTCAAATATGGGACTGCCTATTTCATATGACACGATATTAGATAGCGTTATTCCTATATTTATTCTCAGTATTCGTTTTCATGGTTTTTTTAATCACCGAAAAATATTTCCGATTAAACTAATCCCCCGTGGTAAAATATGGAAATATCCACACTAGCTGCGTGCACTGCATACCGCTTACAATCGTTGGGTAAACTCTTGTGTGAAGACGACACTATCTAATATTGTCTCATATTAGCCTAGGAACAACCCATTGATGTTTGCATACTAAATGCTGCACACTGATAATGATTATGATAAAAAGGGCCTGCTTAAAGCCCTAAATACTGTAATGTATATGCTTGCCATGTAATATCAGTTAGAGTGACAGGAGATTTTTGAGGATACAAATTTCTATCAAATTGCAGTTGAGCAGTTGTAGACCACCTAGAAGAACGTGTCGAAGGGTTATTGGACAAACAAGCAACAAAAAGAAAACCCGCAAACTTGTTTTTGAACTTGCCTGCCATGTATCGTCTCTATTAGAAAACTATTGCTTTGATTTTCTGTCATGCATGACAGGAAAATACTAAATCATCATCTTTACTAAAAATGCGGATTATTCCGGATGATTTAAGTAAAGGTGTGTTGTGATTCTAATACATTAGTTACGCATCAAAATTTGCAAAAAACCCGGGGGTTGATAATAAAAGGGATTGATTCAGCAAATTTATGGTCGAGCTTGAGATTGCAAAAAATGGGGCGAGGACGCAGGCGAGCCCATAGTTAAAACTCATAGCGAGACCAATAAATATTGGGCACAAATCATCCAATTTTATCATTATCATGCGTAGGATCCGATATTATCACGTATCGGACACCTCAAAGCATGACAATTGGGGGGGGGGTGGGCGGGCTTCTTTCTGGAAATGTCCTCATGTCTCTTTAAGCACACTGCAGTGACCCAAGCAAGGTTATTTAGAATTGTATATGGTCAGGATACCTTACAAGTAGAAATCTGGCCGTGTACTACATGCATTGAAAATTGCAATCAAAAGGTTTCAGTCATCAAATGGTTCAATCAAAAGGTTTCAGTCATCAAACGGTTTCATTCATCAAACGGTTTCAAATCAATACTTCAATAATCAAGTGACGCATGTGTAAAATCGTATTACATGTTTTGAGAAAACATTATGTATGTGATCAAGCAAAATGAGTCGGAAGTCGCAAATATTTATTTGAGATTATAGCCAAACAAAGGAGAAAGTCTTTTGTTTCTATGGTTTTTGCCACCCTTCAATGATTATATCTTTGGAAGTAGTTGGTCAATTTCAATGGGGGGTTTCAGCAAAATGGTTAGCTTTTTTAAACCGATGCATACGGTTACATGGAAAAATAAAAAATTGTATTTTAAATTTATGTTAATTTACTCATTTTGCTTGATCGAATCGAATATAAAGACCCAATAAAGACTCAAACAGCAATCCAACAATTGTATTTTTGATATTTTATTTTCAGCTGTTAAACCCCATGGTTTTTGTTGTAAATGTGTACATGATTGAAGAGGTGGCATTCTCTTCTTCGAGGGGATAGGGTAGGTCAAGGAGCTAAACTAAAGAGGCTCTGTATGTATTGCGGGCAAGGTACGAAGCTATAATTAAAGGAAATTAGGGGGTTATCCACTCACCAACTTCATGGATGATAAGGAATGTGTCTCCGAGAAGAGCCTGGTATTTGTGTAAGGTCATGACCAACGGTCATTTAAAATCATTTGAAGTTAATGTTTTCATTTGTTTGTTGTGGTGCCAGTGCAATAGCATATACAAGCACAGAATAAATCCACAATAAAGGCAATGAATAAATGTGCACAGCATGAGCAGTTCAGGCAAACAATATGTTAAATCCATCATAGTAGTTCATCCAGTTCAGGGAGCAATAATAAACTTTGTATTAGAACACACAGTTCATCAGTTGTGAATCTCCTTAACACAGTTCAGTAAGAAACAGGTGCAGATAAGGTAGTTGCTAAGTACATTCATGGGATATACAGAATTTTATGGGTTCAGATTAAACTTGCAGGTAGTAAGTTATTAAATATTGGCACTTTCTATCGCCCTCCAAATCAAACTGACCCAAATTATCTGAACGAGTTGGGAGTGGTCCCTGTCCAAGTTCAAGGATCCGCATACGAACATATATCTAGGTGGTGATTTTAACTTAGGAGGCATTGACTGGCCCACTAAAACTACTAAACCTTGGATTCCATTAAAAATCTAGTCAAAACTTTGGACCTGATGACACCTTTAACCTTGAACAAAAGGTGAGAGAACCAACAAGAAAAAACAACATTCTTTATTTATTCGTTACAATAAATCAACTCTAGTTGAAAAGGTCTATCATCTACCAGGGGCTTAGTGACCATGACTGCATCGCAATGGTAACTGTCCTGGTCCTTACCCCCCAGTTTGTCTCAAAAACCACATAACATATTCCTTTTATAATAAGGTTGATCTGGATGGTATGAGATCTGAACTGGTAAAATTGGTAAAAGCATTCCCACTAAAGGACACAAACATGAGCGATGTTGAAGCCTATGGTCCCAATTCAAAACTAAACTGCTTGAAACTATAGATACTTGCATTCATCCAAATTAGTCACCACAAGAAAAAGCTGCCCGTGGATTAATAAAAAAGTCCAGAGAATTTTACAGCGGAAGCGCGGGCCTTCAACCGTGCCAAAAAGCAATGAGTCTGCGGGGTTTCCTTTAGAGAATTAAAAGAACTCGCACAAGAGACGAGAAATGCCCCAAAGACGCTATAATCAGAAATTTCTGTGTGGAGTCTAAGAAAAATTTCTGGTCCTTTCAAAAAGTTTAAGAAGGTTCATCTGCATATTTTGTAAAAGAAAGACCACCACCATGAAACATTTTGTATTTTGTTAAACCTTTCAAATCTGTTTACCAAGGAGGACATGGAGTCAATCCAGACCTTCAACCAAGCAAAGTCCCTCCAATTACCTGAATTACCCATCTCCACTGAAGGAATTGAGAATTATTCAAAACACCAACCCAAACCAAGCCAAGGGCCGGATCCCATTCGCACCCTCGGGTCTTGAAAGAGGTTGCCATGAATTAGCGGCCTATTCTGTCAATCATATATCAAGCTTCTCTCAACACAGGCCACTTGCCAGATGACTGAAAAATGGCTAATATTCACCCATCTATATAAAGGCTGATCGCACAAAAGATGTAATTATCGCCTCTGTTTCTTTAGTTTCGGTTCCAAGTAAAATCTAGAACATGTAGTCCCTTTCACATTAATGAACATTTGACAACCATAACATATAAGGCTTTTCACATCTGACCGGTGATATCGATCGACTTTTGCGATCGATCGCCGTTTTTTAAGACTAGTGCAGTCGTTTTCTTAATCTAGACCCACATTCGCAATGCGCTTAGTTACGATGTAAAAGTTTTTTTCAAGTAAAGTATTTAATGAGCTGCTACTCTCACGAAATACCTCTTGTTGAGGCATTTACGGCAGTGGTTGTCGAACATTTTTTTAATGCGGAGGTATAAGCCCATCTTTGAGTATACTGATTTGTCCCTTGGGTTTGTTTCCCCGCACAGAATTGTGATTTTCACGCTCGTGAAATTGGAACGGCTGATAGGAAATTCAACATGGCGGATAGACTTCTTACTTAACTTGCAATTATGGAACGCACTTGTTCTGTTATTTGAGGAAGCCAAAACGGTTGTGTGTCAGAGTTTTGCAAAGTATTATAATGATTTGGTGCTGGTTTGAAGTCTAACAGATAGCGTCGATCGCAAATGTCGATCGCTCACCGTGCTTAGTGTGAAAACCTTAATATAACAATCACAAAACCTGGCTCAGAGCAGCCCCTTCTTGCGAAACCAACTAATCCAAACCAGCCATGACTTTACCGACCTCCCTCAATAAACTAACCAGTCTGCTGTTATTAATCATGGAATTTTTCCAAAGCTTTTCGACTGTGTTCCTCATAATCGTTTATTGCTCAAATTAGATCAATATGGTGTAGGTGCTAAGGTCCAAGGATGGTTTCTGGATTCCTTAAGGGACGCAAACAGCGTCTTGGGGTGTTGAGGGTAACATTCAAACTGGACCAGCGTGGACTTGGGCGTCCCCCAGGCCCCGGTACTGGGTCCATTACTATTTGTTAGCGTATATAAATGACCTGCCAGATGACCTGCACTGTACAGTGCGCTTTTTGCAGACGACTGTGTCCTATGTTATAACAACATCACTATACCCGTGATGACCAGTGTACTCCAAAAAGATCTAGATACCTTTCCGCTTGGGAGAAACGCTGGCAATGAATTCCATCCCCGACCACTTCTATGTTCTCCGTATACCATCTTCCAAATTCTCCAATCATATCCACCTACACTTTGGGGCAACTCTGTACTCAGGAACACAACTCCACCCATACCTTGGTGTTGACATCCAACAAGATTTGAAATTTAATACCCACATCAATAGAATACATATCTGGCAGCAAAACTTTAGGATTTGTGCGCAGAAACCCCCATTCTTGCACCAAGAACCAAATCCCAAGCTTACACAACGCTTGTGCGCCCCTTTGTTTGAATACTGCTCCGCAGGATGTATCCTTACAACAACGAACACCACTGAAAATCAAAAATCCAAAAGGCGAGCTGCAAGAATGGTATTCAATAATTAGGATTGGAGATGGGTGTGTCAGAACTCATAGATAAACTCGAGTGGGAGTCCTTAGCTACCAGGAGGAAAGCAAACAGATTGAAATCCTGCACAAAGCCATAGGGGGGCACTTAAGCATACCGGTGCAAAATTACCTTCAGCCTGCTCAAAGACGAGCTCGCCGTTCTAAAGCAAACAACTTCATCGAACATTACTCACGCCTTGATTGCCATAAGTTTTCCTTCATACCTCGAACAATTAGAGATTGGAATAATTTACCAGAACACATATCTTCAATAACAGAACCGGACCAATTTAAATCAGCTGTATCAAATTACTTCAAGAGCCAATCAAGCCAAGACTAAGTTCGTCATCAAGCATTGCGCACACCATTTCCTGCACGGTTTGTCCCACCCAGGGATGTTGTGCAGTATCCAAGTAGAAGAAGAATTAAGTCACTGAGAAATATCTGCATAGTGGATATGTTTCAGCACCACATTTTGAATTTGGTCACATGAGCACAGATTAATACATGAGAAGTAAACAAGCTGAGGATCACTTTCTGAATTTGGAGAGAGAGTAATTTATCTCCAAAGAAAGGGTGTACTAATGGACACTAAATTATATACCAGCGGACAAGATAGCTCAATCAGGTAAGCGCTCGACTCCAGTGTATTGTGCTCATCCATGCATATAGACGTGCGTTCGAGCCCTGTGAGATTCAGCTATCTTGTAATTTCCCTAGACAAGAAATTAACCGCTTGGTTGTCCCGATTTACCCATGCGATATTTGGGAAGCTGGTCCTGGCTGCGATGGTTATCTCGATGTATGTTTGCTGATAAGGGAAAGCGCTGATCCCGATCTGCTGCATCCCTTGAAATGATGCTAAATGGTTTATGGTATGGTTGGGCCACAGTGATCAGCGGCCATTTGTGAAAGCGCTTAGAGGCCAATAGCATAAGGCGCTATATAAATCTCTGCTATTATTATTATTATTATGAATTATTTGCATATTAAGAAGGAATCCTTGCACATCTATCATGAGTGTGGCCAAATAGTATGCACATGTTTAAATATGGGAATGCGCATCTGTATTGGAATTTTCTGCTTCCTTTGGCACTCAACGACACAATGGTAAATTGCTCCTGTGAGTTAGCCTTGCATTTGTGTCCTCCCTTTTCTCCATCTATTTGAAGTCTTGTCAGTTTGAATTATGAAGCACCAACCAAGTAAGTATGGCTGTCTTTTCTTGATTGCCCATATGATGGCAAGACACTCTTTCTAATAGGAGGAAAATTGGATTTCTCTGGTTTAGAGTTACCTGTGAGTCCGGCTTTAAACAATCTTAAACAACACATCATCGACATGTTTGATGTGATCTTCCAAGGTTTAAGAATAGATCATGACGACATCAACATATCCTTTTGCATACCTGGAGCAGTTGCTGGGGCTTCTATTCTTGTGTGTACTGAATCTCAGCACACATGCATTCAACAGCTCTCCGGGCTGAATACAGACTAAGATTTACATGGAGGATCTTGGGGTCAAAGGTCATTTAAGGTCATTTCCGGTTTTAGGCTAAGTAACTTCCAAGAATTTTTATCTACAGAACTAAGCATAATAGAATGTTTTTATTTAAACTGGAACAATGCATTTTTGGGGTGTCTATGAGGTTTTTTTCATAGTGGGTCAAAGGTCATTAAGGGGGTCAAATGGTCAATTTTGCCAAAAAAATGCTAAAAATAAGACCAAATTGGCTATATCTCAGCCTATAGAAGTCAGATAAAGCCCGTTATTGCTGCAGTGATGTAACATTAATGGTAGGAGAGGTCTATGATAGTCTCGACCCCAAAGGTCAACGTTCAAGGTCAAAGGTCAAAATCTACAAACAAGCTCAGAGTGATTGAAATTGTCCAGGATCATCCCGTGACACATACATCGAAGAAAAAAGTACAGTTGACCCCTCCGTGACCCAGGGGTCACGTTATGAGTGAAAAGGGTCAATATCCGACATGCTTGTATTGAGTTGAAACTCAAATTGATCCTTGTAACGTTTTACACGTAACATCATTTTAATGACATTTGTGACATCTTGGTCAAGTTACACGGATCAAGGTCAAGCACCTCAATGGGGGTCTTAAGGGTCACCATTACCTAATTAGGCCCGTCCTTTTTGCCAGTCCCCAGGGCATGGCTAGTTTATTGCTGCCCATGTTGAGTCTGTATGTGGTGGGTGACACCTGATCATATTTGATATGTTCCATGCCAAGACTCTTGTTGGTGGTGGATGGCAGTAGAACCACAACTGGTTGTCCTTTTGAGAATTTCCTCTCTTTATCAGTTTTTGTCCATACTGAACCTTTTCATATTCTTTCTGGCTTGGGACAAATTTCCTTCAACCACATCAACCTCTGGATAGGTTTATCCTGTCAGATAAAATACTGGATATGTTTTTCCAGCAAAAGTTGGACCAGTCCACTCTTCCTTCCGATTATCAATTGAACCTCATACAGGAGTTCGAAGGATGAAGGAGCCTGTGCCCTTCTGAGACACCTCTCTGTATGCAAATGCATATAGGGGGTGTATTGAATCCCAGAATCAAGCTTCTCTGGCGATGGAGTCCTTATCATGCTTTTAAGCAGGCATGGAAGTGCTTGTACCAAGGCCATTTGTGTTTCAGGGTGGTATGGACTACTTCAAATAGCATAAAATTCCCTGATTGGATTGACGAGATTTGGTACCTTTGGTCTCAAAGGATCTCCTTTGGAAGTTCTGCTCTGGAGAAGAGCTGGACTAGATCTTTTGATATTGTATTAGGCATTACATCAGGCTATGGGGATGCTTATGGGCAGAATTTGATTAATTGGATACTAATCCAAACCCTCCATGCCAGTAGAAAGATGAGAGAATCCTGTCCTTTGTCTTTTTGACTCTAGATGTCAGCATTTGGTAGATCAGGGCTGTGGAAGTAGGACTTTCCTGTAATTAATGTTGCTCTGTCCAGTGAGGTTTTCTTCATTCTTGGACATTCATTTCTGTGAAGAATCCCATTCTCGCAGAAGAAACACAAGTTGTGATTGTCAACATCAAAAAAAAAAAGGAAGGACTGTCCGATCTCTAATCCCAAGCCAGTGATGGATTTCCCTCTGAGCCTTCTTGAGTTCCAGTGGTTGATATTCATCCACAGCTGGTCATCTATCAACTTGTCTCCCTATCTGCCAGTAGAGTCAGGTCTTGGAGTGCTGATACTTTGTTACCATTTTCACTTTCATTGAAAAGGTTTCAATTAGTCATCTTGCTTTTTGAACTCATGGACGACCTATCTTCTTGTTTGGTTTCCTATTCATACTTCTTGTGGTATAAGGACCTTTCCAAGAGCCTCAACACCTAACAGGAGTTCTTCACTTAATTCTTCTAGAACACCAGCTTCAATGTCTGTGGAGTATTCACATTTCACTGAATGACTGCATAGAGAGTTCACGGAGTAGTAAACAAACCTTTGACCTCACTGTCTTGGTGATGTAATCGTTGTCTTCCACAAACCTTGATGGCTGTGGATGGTGAAAGCCAACACATTCTTCTCTTACCAATCATCTCTTCTATAGATACAATACTAGTATGTGACTGTCAGGGACCTCACTGAGATAGACTCAGATGGGCTCCTAAACCACCTAATGTCAGACCTTCACTTGTTGCGAGTTTGAGGGCTTTGTGGCATTTTCACTTGTTGAGGATTCTGTCCTCCACCATTTACCTATCTGTTTTGTATTGTTGCCTTTTGGTTCCAGCACAAATGCCTTTGATATTTCCATCATACCATGTCTTGCCACCCATATTCCCGATGTGTACATATGAAATGGATGCTATTTCACACAGTCTACGGTTTTTTCTTGAGGTACACCCATAGATCTTAGGAAGTCTGGTATATAACTGTCCTGCAATGATCAACTCAGTCATACCATTGGGATCTTCATCTTTACATCACCCCTGCTTCCTCTATCCACTTCCAAACACTTTTGTTCTAGCTGAGTGGTATCTTCAACTAAGACTGGTGCTGGTCTTTTATGTGAACTGAACTATTGCATCTCTAGGTTCTGCATTTAACTCATATTTATGCTAGATAGCATCCGTCACGGATGGGTCGAATGATTCCTTTTGTTCCACTTTGTACTAACGGCTGTCATGAGATATGGAAACTCAAGTGTCCTTCTTGCCACTTGCTTTATGGTTGCCACCCTCTTGAAACACTCAAAGAATATGTCTATGTCTTCCGCCTCATTAAACTTTGGTGCTTTGATAGGGACTTACCAACACCTGTTGGTTGTAACTGTGGTGTTCCTTTAGGATCTGAAGCCTTTCAGTTTCAGTATTTCTATTTCATGCTCATTGGCATCTGCTTCATCTTGTGGCGTTCTCCCCTTTGCATACTCTTGCTCTTAATGCATCTTTTCTCTTTCTTTTTTTTTGTGGGCCGCCAGCTCTATTTGGGCCGCTAGCTAATAGCTGGGGACCATTATAATCCGTTGTGTGGTGGAGTTGGTGTGTGGATGTGTGTATGTGTGTG
>JAMKCH010037960.1:0-14353 GCA_023653785.1 Ophioderma brevispina | reverse complement strand
ATATAGGCACCCCATTCGTATCCCTCCCCTGGGCTTAAAGGCAAGGGAATTTGCCAATAACACGTCTGCATGTGTGTGTTTTTATGTTCCAATTTGGTTAAGTTTAAATTAGGTTTTCAATGTAATATCTTCAGAATGGTTTGGTTTTCATTTGCAATGACGTCAAAAAGTTAGCTCCAATTTAAACCAGACATAACATTCAGATGCATAGAAGTTCTTTCCATATGTATCTCATACAACATGAAATGCTTTTGGCCCCATCCAAAAAAAAAAAAACCCAAAAAAAAAGCTTCAATAATAAAAAAAAGCACGACGGTCCACAATTTTTCACGATCCTTACCTTTTACCATCCCCCAAATTGAATTTGTTTCTTTGCACAATTGGTCATTTGCAAGTAGACGTCAACTCGCCACATAACGAAGTTTGTTGGCAAACCTGCCTTCACCTCTTGCAAGGTTTTATTTGAGAGAGAACCCAGACTGTCGTATGATCCGCACATTCCAGTTCGATACCACAAATGGCAAACGGTGCAAAGAACGAATAACCTTCAGATTTTGCAGTTTTTTGACCTTGAATGACCCCTGATGACTCAATACCTACAATGTAGACCATTTAACATCGTACGTCACTTCTTTTGTTTGGCCTGCGAATCCATTCCTGCGAATATATATGGCCCATTAGTATTAAAACTCAACGATACAATAGCCTAGTGTGTAACAGTCAAGCCGACTATTTCAAGATACCAAGCCCTAACATGTTTACAACATTGCTGTTAACTGGTCGATTCAGCATCACAACTGAACCACTCGTCAAGCTTTGTCTCCACACACTTGCGTTTACGCCCACTTTACACCCTTGGCCTTAATGCCCCTAATGACCTAGCATGGACCTTGAAGATAATGACACCTTGGACGCTTAAATGACCCCTAATGACCTTAATCATGACCTTTAATATATTTCGCATCAATCATCCCACTCGAAAATCATATCCTTCAAACAAGGCATAAACCATCTAACTTCCTTGACCTTGAATGACCCAATGGCCTCATCATGAACTATAAAAACATCCAACCCGCTATACCCTCAAGTCTCAAGTCCATATACCGTTTTTTCCCATTGGATCATCCCTTCACCATAGACTGACCCCACAACCTATGAAGTATGAAGAAGTGGCATAAAATACAGAACCCTGTAAGCCTCAGCATCATTTATGCTCTCGTTATATCAGATTTTTCAAATTTAGCCTACATTTTTCACTTTTGATTATTTAATTTCTATATTCTTTATTTTGAAATATATTTACACCAGCAGATTAAATTTTAAGGTACACCTTGAATTTACAGTCTATTTTCCACTTTAACCCTCGTCGACTGATCCATTTTTTTGTAACAAAATGCCGAAGGGGGGTGGTTACCACCCCCCGTGAATTTCGTTACTCAACCCCAGCCTGTAAATTAGGTATCCAAAGGATAGCTTAGAGTTTCTTCTTTCCATTGTACCAATAAGTACTAACATCCCCGTTGATGACGCCACCATGACGTCATATGTTTAGGAATGTCACGAAAATACTGAAATTAGGGGGGAAAATTGGATATTTCCAATTTTAGCGACTCAACACCCTATTATAGCTCTAAAATGATGTCATATATAAAACTAGTCATTTCCCATCAAGTAGAGTCAAAAACCGCATGAAAAATCTGATTTTCCTAACCGTTTTAACGAAAAATTGAATTTTTTCACTGTGTTGTGTCTATGAAATGGCAATTTTGCTGAAATGCAAACTTTATGAACGTCATTGTGACGTAATTGCTAGGGCATGTTTGGTACTCATTTTGGTATCAATGTGAAAGAGGAGGACCATATCTATCTATTGGTACCAAAACAAGTTTCTGTGATGTCCCTGTGTTGTGTGGTAGGCTCTTGGTAGCGTCTCTTCCGGAGGGGGGGGTGTGGTTACCACCCCCCTATCGATGACTTTGGGATCACCCTATCTTACCTATTTATTTTTTAGCACCCCACCCCCCCCCTATCGATGATCTTTGGGATCACCCTTATCTTACCTATTTATTTAATTTATTTATTTATGTTATCTTTCTTTACCCAGGGTAACTTCTTTCCGTATCTAGTACTGATCTCCAAAAGCCCTGCACAAACATTTGACAATACTGTCATTTAAAATATAAAACAAATTAGCATATTATAAAACTATGTATAAACAGACAGCATAGTAGTGTAGGTTATTGACAACTCTCACAACCCACTCGTATGCTTACACCCTCGCTTTGTTCACTTATGAGCACATGCTTGCATGCACAGACACACACATGACTCCACACACACACACACTGTCCACACATACCAAACACCCACCTGCACATACACCACAGACCCACAAGCCAAAGCCATCACATGTACATGTACAATACAATGTAGCTTGCAATGTAACAGCGGCATTTCTACAAAAATACATGGAAATGAATTGACAAGCATGAAGTTGGTATAATTTACCTTAAAGAATGGCATTTTTTACACATGTTAATTCATGCATTTCATATTAATTCTGCCGGACGATGAGTTTCAAGTTTGTTCCATGCCTTAGCTCCTCTATAAAAGAGGGACCGCTTACCCTTGAGTATTGTTCCAAATAGGGGACAAAAGGGTTTTGGAACTTTGGGCTACGAGTGCATTTTTATGCATAGCTCAACCAAAGAAAACTTGGAACTCAAATAAGTTGGGGCAGTACCCATTGAGACATTTAAAGAACAAGAATACAATATGTTTTTCCACCTTTATCAGTTAACACCATTTAGGAATGCATTGTGCATCACTAGGAGTTCTGATATCAGCACTAATCAATATTCTAGCACGGTCTATTAGAATATTTGAAGAGAATTAGATATTAGCATTACAATTTGACCATACAGCACTAAAATAATCAAAGTGTGGAATTAAAGTTGCATTCGGCAAGCATATTCATGCTTCTTGGGGTCAGATAATACTTAACTCTAACGAATGTCAATGCATTTGGAAACCTTTTTGATATATCAAGTCCATGACATTTCCACAATGTTGCAAAAACAACACCCCAAATCTTAAAATGATTGACCTTATCTATACATTATCTGCATATGATGAGAGATATCATCAAATTTTGCTCAGAATATGATTGACCCAAAAATCATTAATTTAGTTTGTTTAATGTTGAAGTAAGATTGTTTTTTCATGGACACCATTTCCCAATATCTCCCATATTTTTGTTTAAATCACGCTGAAGAATAAGTGGGTCTGATGAAGTGCATAAAAGTGTGGTATCATCGCATACCATTACACATTTGCAGGATACATTATTGGGTAATGAGTTGACGTATATTATGAACCATACCCCGTTGGATGTTGTTTTTTGTTAAAAGGAGCGGAACATGACAATTGACCAGTACATTAATATTTGGCACCAAAAAAGGGGTTTTACAAGCCGGGGAAAAAACCTGAAGGGTGGTTCAACCACCCCGCCCCCCTTCGTAAACGGAGGGTTAACTCTAAGGTTATTCATGAGTAATGTATGGTCAGATCAAAGACACTTTTTATATTGTTCTAGTGCCCAGTCCCCAAAGTCATTCGGTCAATTTCAAAACTTTTTACACAGGTGGTGATGTGTGTGTGTGGTGAAGAAAGTGTTGCAAGCAGATAAACTCCGCTTTCTCAAAACAAACATCTGGAGCTGTCAATTTCATTTTCATGAAGGCATATGTATATCTTTTTGTATAAAATGTGCAAATCCATAATAATCACCCCGCAAAAACCAGAGGTACAAACGAAATTAAAGACTATCTGTTTTACAGTGATTTCCAATGGGATTTACAACGTTAGTAATTATCGGAATATGGCTCCACTGGTTCGTTATTTGGAGTCATCTGCTTGAGCTTTTTGCGACACCATGTAAGGTAATATGTGCATTATTTGACATAGTGCCACTTGGTTCAATGTTCGGGTATACGAATTTTCTTTACCATGGTCGGACTGGGCATTTACAACTGGCCTCTTGAGGGAAAAAAATATACAGTTCTGAGTACCTACATTTACTTATCTAAAAACCGGCCCAGGCCTTATTGGGGCTCAAGAGGCCAAAAATCGAAGCCCATCGGAAAAATTTCACGAACCGGCCTTGACCAGTCGAGCCAGATCTTACAACAAATTCCTGTATATATGATGGACATATTAATGCGGTGGGTATATTTGTCTTAGGTATTACATGTAAGTAGCTGAAAACCAGTATCTTATTTTCAACTATCAAGATAAGAAATCCCCATTAATGATTTATTTGACGGAAAACTCACGCTTCAACGTGAGGACTAAGCCCTCATACTCGGAGAAACATGTACTGGAATAGAAATAATCTTGCACAAGTTGGTACTGATTTTGCTGATAGCGTCATCACGATGAAAGGATTACCAAAGACTTTAGATGCAGGTATTGTGGAATTTATGGACACTCACTTCAACGACTGATGGTGCATATCAAACGGCTAAAAAACAGAACTATATATTTCGGACCATGCAGAAGACACGAGACTGCCTATTTACAAAAATAGTCTTACAGGGTGGCTCCAAGAAAGGCCTGGATTTGCAGGAAGGACTCAAATGAGCCAAAGGTTTACGTTGAAAATAATATAAAATAATTAATAACCGCGGCTTAAACTGTATTAACTCTAGTGCAAAAGACACCTACAAATGTCAGTTTTGCGGGAAAAGCTTTCTGAAACCACAAGTGGACCTTACTGATCACGTTGGGACTTGCACAAAAAGCACATCGTCTCCAAGTAAAAAAGTTGTCAGGAAAAAATTAGTGAACGCATTGGAACCCGTATTAGAAAGAAATCCTTCCAGGTTTGAGTTTTGTAAGATGTGTTCTTAAGCAGAGTATTCATAAAAGACACATATTTCTACCCACACCAAGCTGAATGTGAAACCTTCCAATGTGATTACTGCACGAATGTTTCGAAGACAACGACGGTCTTGCACTACATATTGCATGTAACAACAAAGGAAAAACCTTATCCAATGGGAGTATTGTCAGAATGTTTACACGATCGTAGCAACACGTTACAGTCCACTATTCGAAACTACACAAATGAATACACATGCTTGTTGTGATACTGTCAGAAAGGTTTTCAAGGAAAAAACAAACACAGTCTGACACTACACATAAGGCGTAACTCACACTAAAGAAAATCCCTATCAGTGTGAGTATGTCAACCAAAATCTTTTCACAAAAGGTGTTTTTAATGCACCACATCAGAACACACAAAGGAAAACCCTATCAGTGTAAGTATTGTCAAATGCGTGCTTTAAGAAGTATTCTCAAAGCGCCCATTTGGATACAAGCGAAGAAAAAACCGTATCAATTGCGATATTGTCAGAAGATTTCCCCGTTAATCATTAAAACCTGACTTGCACACCATTCGAACTCAGACAAGGAAAACATATCAGTGCAAGTATTGTGAGAAAAGATTAGAAAAGATTTAAAAACCAAGACGTCTCTACAAAACAAATTCGGATTCATACAAAGAAAAAACCCTATCAGTGTAACTTTTGTAATAAACTTGGCTTCAAAGTGTCAGCTTACGTGCACAATCGATCCACGCTAAACAAAAACCGTCATTAAATGTAGTTATTGTGCGAAAGATTTTCCAGGGGAGAGCGGACTCTGCAACAACACGTTCGAATCACACGAAGGAAGAGGAAAAAACCATTTTTCGTGTCAGCATTGTCAGAAAGCTTTTACCTTAAAGGTCACCTTGTGGTGCACATTCTTCACACAAAAGGAAAAACCTACCGTGTGAATACTGTCAAAAATGTTTTGCCGTTGAAAAGTTATCTAAATCAACACATTGGATTCATACGAATGAAACACCTTATCCAGTGTGAATATTGTCAGAAATGTTTCCAGGATAATAAAACCTAGCGCAGCATCTTCTGACGCACCAAGAAGGAAAAACCATTTCAGTTGAATATTGCGGGAATGTTATACCAAAAAGGTGAGTCTTGAGGATCACATTCGCACTCACACAAATGATAAACCTTATCAGTGCGAATATTCAAGCAATGCTTTACACTAAAGAATAATACCATTACTAGACATTATTAAACTCATACGAAAGAAAGAAGAAACCCTACAGTGTGAGAATTGTTCAGAAAAAAATGTTGCCTGATAAGGTGCCTAACAATTTCACATGGGAACTCATACGAAGGAAAAGCCCTATCATTGTGAATATTGTCAGAAGCGCTTTCCACAAATAATATAATCTGAGAAAAAAAAGCCATATTCGAACACACACGAAGGAAAAACATTATCAGTTGCGGAGTATGTCTGAACAAGCTTTTCACAAAAAGGCCATCTTAAAAGACATATTATCATTCACAAAAGAAAAACTCAAAACGTGATGAAGGTGAATTTCGGGTTCAGCACTTGTTGATTCACTCTTCAAATAGGATATTCCTGGAGAAAAGTGTGATTCACAAAATTAGTGATTTCGATCTTTCGGGTTTTTGTGAATGAAGCAATTGTTCCAATGGTCCCATAGGCCATTGTGCTGGATTTTTGTCAGGGGAATTTCTTTCAGATACGTTAGGGGTACTGTGCATAGATATGGCTAATGGTTATAAGGTTCGATGTTAAAATTTCAACTTTTTAAAATCGGGGCGAGGTTGTGGTCACGAAATGCACCCTTAAAGAAAAGCTTTACAGCAAATGGTTATTTCATACGAGACATTGCAAATTAACTATTTCTATTGATTTTTGTTTTTTGGTTGCTGAGCTTTTTTATACAAAGGTGTCATCTTTCAAGCACAATCCGACTCGCATTTAAGATGAGGCAACCTGACCTTGATGTGTCCGCCAGTTTGGGATTTTATCCCCCTGCTTGAAAATGATTTACGCAAATATTAATTGGTATCGCTAGGAGTTTAAAGTGACGGGAGGAGATTTTTTTAGGATACGAATTTCTCTCACATTGCACAGGATCGATTGTAGGACCACCTACAAAGAACGTTCTGAAGGTTTGTTGGACAAACAATATAAAAGAAAACGCAAAAAACCTTGTTTTGAACTTGCCTGACTATAGTTAATTGTCCATAGAACACCGTGCTTTGACTTTCGTTCGTGCACGACAGACAGTATAATCATTATTATTACAGAAAAGACGGCGTATTCGGCTTATTCATTCCAGGTGTGATCTAAGTGGAAAAAAAAAAAGCATTCCAAATATGCAAAAAAAACCGGGTTCGATAAAAATTGGGGCGCCTTCTTTCTGGAAATTCCTCTTAAAATATTGGCTCGACTGCGTATCGCCGATGTGTTTGCAAATCATAGACCAAACCATTCATTTAGGCTTAATTGATCTCAATTTATCAAACTTGGGGTTTGAATGAAGGTGTAATAGGGTTCTTTCATATGTGGAATGATGCCGGGGATGATGTCAAGGTCATGGAACAAGGCCATCGGCGCTCTGTTCCGGTTGGTTAGGTGTTCATTTTTTAGGGTCGTCTTTGAAAAGTATAGTCCGATACAAACCAAGCTTGAGGCAAAGGTCAATTTTAATTTAATTTGGACAGAGGTCAACATTAAAAGTAATCTCATTAGATGCTTAAAACTTGCAAAATTATGGCCCTATAGGAAAGAAGACTACAAAAAGGGTATAGTTTTGATTATGTTCAAATGTGTAAGTTACTTACCGAGATAAGTGGTCAAGAAGGTCAATGCCCTTGGAGTTGGTATTGCCATATGACCCTATTTGTCGCCTATATGATAACTATGCATGTGGAGAAACAGCTGTTTGAAACTCATTTATTATGATAATTTATAATAAAACCGGAATTAAAACCAAAAAATATCAACGGCCCGACACCACTTTTTACAACTGATTGTATTATTTATTCCACTAACTTCATCCTGTGGAAATTTTACGAAATTTCAATTCGGGCAAATTACATAATTTGATTTTTCTTAGAAAAGACGTAGGTGAAACTAGCTTTTATGGTAAATGGGCATATAGAGGGGCGATAAACATGGAATTCACAATCTTTGACGCCTGTATAGCGAGGTTCAGCAATGGAGTTTTCTCATTTTTACAGAGGTATTAGCTCTTGCATGTCTCAACCTATATCAGTTGTCAAAATTGGGTCGCCACTTCTAAATTGTTCTCAAACTAAAAGAGACAATTTGCAACAGGTCAACAGATTGTTGTAGTGCTACAAAACTAAAAACCTTATTGTGACACATTAGGCGAGTAGAAACAAACTTCTTCATTTTTTTTTACCCAATTGAGCGACTTTCTGATTTGACCCAGGTAACAGATGGAAATTTATAGGCCCTACCATTTTACACTGTGAGCATTTCCAAAAACCAAGGTCAGGTTGGAAACAAACTAACATTTTGGAATCTCCTTATGACTAGACGGACAATATGGCACAACTCTCAACAGATTGGAGATTTTAAAAGTGGACCCCTGTGTAAACCTTAAATTGTCCCTAACTGAAAAAGTGACGCCACCATTTTGAGAGTACTACCTACCAAGCATTAATATAGAGGGTCATCCTAACTACCAAAGGTGTCAAACCGGTTCTGTAGTGGGGGTGTGGGGGGTGGGGGGGGTGAGGGAAGGATGATGTTGAACTTGGTGCATGCTCCTGTGGTATATTACTGGGTTGGTTTCTCCTAAAAATATCGGCCCTGCCGCTCAAAAGTGACAGTATTTGTGCACCTTTCTACTTTAGGTTTGAAAAAGAAAACACCGGGGAAACCCAATTAACGTGCTGTGTATTGCGTGATGAGGCTTACTGTGATTTATAATAACACCTGTTATTTTTAACTTAAAACTAAGACACAACAATAATAGTCTTTAAAAGAGACAACCATCGCTTAGCGAGGATGTTGGTACTTAGTACTTATGTTAGGAGGAATTAGAGGGTTATATAACCCCACAGGCATCGACCCATATTCATGATCCAAACTTTGTAAAAACAAGGCAATTATTTTAATGATACTTTTCAATGTGGAATGACACAAAAATGGGAGGTATTAATAATAAAAAACAAATTTAAATTTGAAAAGCAGGGTTTTATTATGTTGCTAGCAAAAACAGTCTATTAATTAAACATTGTCTTTACAGTTGCTTTAGTAAACGTGATTCGCAATTGTCAAAATTAACACCCTGTAGGATTACAAAAGACAAACATGTCAGTGTATCAACCATACTCATGCATCAGCCTTTAATGGTGAAACACAGGGCATTAGGTGAGGTGGCTAGCAACAGGTCATGAAATAAAGTCCCGTGTGTATTTTGTGGTGAAGGGTACGCCACATATTAGATGTTCAGGAGGTCATAGAGAACAAGGAAAAAAATATTGCAGCCTGTAGGGGGGGTAGGTACTGTATAGGCTATTTTCAAATGGCCGCCGGAAAAAATGTTAAATTTAATAAAAAACGCCTAAAATAGGCTAGATATGAACATAATTTGGTGATGTGAATGTGAAAGCACAGCAAAATGGTCTATCTATATAATGCCCACACAGTCCCATCAACGGCAACAAAAATTAATGTTGTTACACTAGAAACTCCCCCTGGAAAATGTCAAAAACGCCTAAAATAGGCTTTGAATGAAAAAAAATTGTGCATTTGAATTGAAAGCACAGCAAATGTCTATATAATACATACAGTTCCATCAAAGCAGGCAAGAAATAGGTTTACACTGGACACCTTTAGAAAACATTTGGAAGAAGAAGACATCATTGCCACCACTACCACCCCCCCCCCCCCCGGTTGTCACTGTTGTCACTCTGACAAACGCCATTAGGGGAACAATGTTTGTCTATGAAGTATTCTAGATGCCTAAATGTAATGGCAACATTAACAAAACATTCGTATGTTTTATTACTCGTAGCTGATCAGGAAATTTCTATGACAGCAGATTTTATCGGGGGGTCAAAAAAACAAAAAAGACAAAACCTTTGTTGACTATTTAATGCCATATCAAGTCGCAAGAGTGTACTAATTTCTTTTTTGGACTAAATAAAGTGGATTAGTGAAATGGTCCATGTCCTTGATGCCATCATGTTTATATTCACACTAGCATAGAGCTATAAAACCAAAAGGTATATAGTTCCTATACACAAAAAAGGTCCCACAAATAACCCAGGAAATTATAGACCTATTACACTGCTTGTATGCTTTTGGTAAAATTGTTACTTCAACCCTTTAACTCAAGATGACTGACTGGTGTGAGGTAAACGAGAAAAACCCAGAAAATCAAGCAGATTTCGCAAGGGTTACTCACCCGTACATAATTTGTTACTTTAATTGCAGTGATTCAAAGACGGACTCGCAGCCAAGCGGTTAAATTGCTACTGGTATTTTGTGATTTTAAACACAAGCTTTGACAGTGGTTCTAGAAATTTGCTTATTAAAAAGCTTGTCTCCATCGGAATTCAAGGTATAAAATGGAAAAAAAACATGCTCATAAGTTTTAAACGAAAAGTCAAAGCTTGTGTTCGTCAAGGTAATCTCGTTTCTGATTTTGTGAATTGTAAAATTGGACCACACCGGCGGTGTTTGTCAGCCAAATTCAATTTACTGTGTTTATTCTGAACTCTCGAATTTACTTGTGCCAAATGATGTTTTCATGGTGGAATGCAATTATCCCAGACACACGGAAAATAAACCCTCTTTTTATGCTGAGACATAGTTATCATGGCTGAGACAGTGGGGGAATTAGGAAAGCATTTTATCAATCTCTACAGATTTTTGTTATGGACAAAGTGGGAAATGAAGGTAAAAAAATGTAAACATCAGTAAAACGCAAATCATGGTTTTTCGCAATGGAGTTCGCCTTCGAGTTGCTGAGACATGGCATTATATAATAAAACCCTATTGAAATGGTTTCATCATACAATGCCCGGGCCTTCAACTATCTACAGGAAATGCCGGGGGGGGAAAGCCACAAAGCACTGGCTGATCAAGCAATAAAAGCTTTGAATATACTCAGCTATCTATGAAAAAAATTGGCATTATGCCTTTTGACTCATACTTTAAAATATTTGATACAATGATATTACCAATTCTCTAGTATGGGTCAGAAATATGGGGTTACAAGCATTAGAATTGCATTGAAAACGTCCATTATAAAGCCTGTAAACATTTGTCTCTCAAAATACTACAAATAATGCGCTCTTGGTGAATGTGGTAGATATCCCATCTTTGGTGCATCAAATTATGCCGTTGTTGTGATTTGGTTTCAACTTATAAATATGGGGAGGATTATCCGGTGACCCAACGAAAAGTATTCCTGTTATTCACTTGATGAAAGAGGCTCCAATAACTTGGGCTACATACCCGTTAAAAATATCTTTTTTAAAGTACGTACGGCTTTGGCCATGTCTGGTTTAATCAGGTTGTCGGAAATAAGCTAGTTTATTGATATCTTCAACAAAGAGGTTTACGAACTGAAACAAAACTGGTTTGCAGACGTAATGACAACTGACAAATTTAAATCCTTATGTAACTATAAGAGTCAGTTGACACTGAGAAATATATTCTCTTTTCTTGTTGTTTAAAAATAATTGTCATAGACGTTATTTATCTAAATTGAGATGTTCTTGTCATGTTTTTAAAAATGAAAACAGTGATACGACATAAATAGATGTTCATGATCGGGTATGTGACCTGTGTAATGATTGAAATGTTTGAAGAATGAGTACCATTTAGTACTGATTTGTAGGTTCTTTAATGATCTTCGTACTAAATATATTCCTACTTACTAACAGGGTCCGCATCCGCATAATTCTAAGTTTCACTCTCTATGTCTTCCTCAATGTCTATTATTAACTGTGCTATCTCAGTCATGTCTATTATTAATGAAGTCCGTGAAGGTCTTGAATTTTCTTGATATTATGTCTTATAGTCTCATCAAGCAAAATTGTTTATATTAATTCTCATGGCATCTGCCAAGTTAATTTTCCTTTTTGCTAAGGGCCAAGCCTATATGCATAAATATTCACTCGGGCACCAAAGCGTTTGTGGTTGGTGGATTGGAAAAACCTCACACCAAATCCATCATGCTGTTTCAATTTCAGTTGGCGATAAAATTTTATAATTACAAATCTGATCTCATTTGAAGACAGTAATGAGCACATGTTGAACGGTAGAAACCTAAATAACCCTTACCTGATCCAAACTCTCAAGTTCCATGATAAAATTTTTACGATGAATGATTTCAAAATATCAATATTTATTGAGAATGTCAATTGATAAAGTAGATACGGAACAAACTTCCCTGCAGACAAATCAAAATCCCAATTCCCCCATGTGAAAATCTTCTTGAACCAACACTTGGATCATGCAGGAATAGTGATGGTAGATCCTGAAATCGCAAAATTTGAAGTATGTGAATATTGTGTATTCAATTAAAATCTGCATACCTGTATAGAACCTACTCCAAGATAGTGTGCACACGGGATACTGCGACAAGTCAAAGACGATATGAGCAGCTGATAGCTGTAAAAGATTCCCATGATAATCAATTAAATTGCGAACGTTTACAGAAATAAGAGTAAATGTTGTTGGAGGTTAGTATAATTGTTTCTGTGCATTTCACAATGTGGACGCTTATTCCCTTGATCTCAAGAGAAAACTATGATAGGTCTCACACCCTTGGTGATGAGTCCTGGAATACTCTCTCTTCGATTCATTCCAAAGAGGTGTGTGTGTCCTCTCTTGGACTCAAAGTGATTTGCGCCGTCCTCTCCAGGCGTACTGATGCCGCGGTGGAACAAGGGACAGTTCGGGGCTACCGCCGCCGCTGCGTCCCAGGTTCGCGAACTCGGGCCCTTTTTCCTTTCTCCGGATACTGAAGAGATGAGGTGCGTTGCATTTTACCCATAATCAAGATGGACACCCTTTTATATTTGTCATATTAAGTTTTAGAAGCAAAGCAATTATTGCAAAAAGGCCAAAGCCACCTCCCTATAGTACGAGGATTTACGGAAAACAGTTTTTCCTTTTCTTTCGTACCCCTTGAAATGACTATCACGTGGTCTGGTTTTATCACAATCTACATGAACGCTATTTTATTTTGTTGCATGAGGTCATATTTCAAACTTTGCGGCATTTGAAAAAAGGCCCTAATGAATCATGGGACATTTCTTGGTTAGTAAACATGTTTTTAATGTTCTTTAAACCCCTGAAGATATATAGGCATGGTATTTGCTTCACCACAAAATCAAATGAACGAGTTCCCTGATCACATTTTTTTTAGGACATATTTAATGCTTTTGGCGGTCATATTGGAAAAAAAAGGGCCATAAACCCCCCTCCTACATATACATGACTACTTGTGGCAAACATGAGTTTCATGTTCCTTAGATCCCCTGAAGATACTCTAGGGACAGGGTCGTTTGCTTTCACCACAAAATGCACACTGGACTTAAGTTGCTCCCAAAACTAATTGATATTCATTGATACTACTGGTAGTATTCTTGTGATAAGCAGCATTGCCTGATTTTAAATACAGCTTAAATTACATCTGATTACTTTTTAAGAGTGTTGGTCTTGTCCAATGCGCAAAAGACAAATCACTAATATTTTCCATATACGTGGTACATACAAAAGTGTGCCTGTTTACCATGAAATGTTCACTCCAAATGAATTAAACCTAACATAAATGGACCAGTTCTAATATTGATACGAAAATACCTGAAAGCAATAGTTATATAGAATATACATTTATTACAATATGTTGGCTGGATCAGAATCAGAATCAACTTTATTTCCATAAGATAACAACATCATAAACATACATATACATATCAAAACAATCACAAAGGAAATTTCTAAAAAAAAACAAACCCACAATTTGTCAAAAGCCCATAAAAGGCCAAAGCGACCACCCCTAACATAAAGTACACATAAGAATATCAATATGAAAAAACAGTGAACCATTAATCATAATCAAAAAAACTTTAAAAAATAACAGACTTATATGCTCCGAATAGCCAAAAAATTAGTTTCATCTTTATTGAGCCATTATTTTTGAGGCATTTTTGAGTAGGAGTGACAAATCTCTGGGTTCAACCCCGAGACCCCATTTTCGAAAATAAACACTTTACGGCTATTAATGAGAGTTGTGGACCTACCACCAAAACCCATGGAATGAGCTCAAACATGATACTTTTTTATGGATTCGCAAAGAAAGCGAACTGTCACCGAAATTAGCACAGGTCGGTAGGCATAACACACACAAAGCAATGAGACTTACACTAAGCCCATTGAAAATCTTAAGTGTCATTTCGAAATTGGACATTTC
>JAMKCH010037959.1:0-14463 GCA_023653785.1 Ophioderma brevispina | reverse complement strand
TGGTCATCCGTGCGTTTGACCGTTACTTTATTCCATTGTAACACAATAGTATGATACCACCAATACCATAGAGGACTGCAAATCGTGTACCACGCATATTTCAATTGGGATGAATTTGGCCATGAAGACGAGTAGAACGAGTCTGGGGTTTATTCCGTATTGAAATGCGTGTTACACGATTTGGCACTCCACAACTCTTTCCGGAGGCCATGATCGAGGTTTTCCGCCAGATATCACTATTAGCTAATAAAATCTCAATTCCCATGGCGCAGTTTCATATACTTTTCATTCAACAGTGTATGGTGGCAGATACATCCCGTTTTTTAGTGCGGTTGTGGACCCAGAACATACATTGTCAGCTGCACATGTTAGCATTGGCCCATCCAAGGCTACTGAAATCCGAGCCCTCGCAAGATTAGCATCCTTACCTCATAGTGATATAGCCAACATATTGCGGAAACAATGTACACGTATGTACATACATTACATTAAGTAAACTTACCCAATTTATAATACACAGACTACTTATACACTGTTTTGAATTTGCAAGGGATGTAATTGCTGAAACAGAAATTTAATAAAACTGAGGCTATACAGACCCCAGCGCACCCGTGTCTGAATTTAAAAAAGTAGAATGCGCCATTGATAACTCAATATCTCCTGCTTTTACATAAAGTATTTTAGTGTCATTTGGTTTACGAATTTGGCGGGTAATTTACAAAATTATTTGGGTATATACTGTCTAATAATATACTGACATAATAAATCACGATATACGGACCAAAATACTGACTGCAATTTAGTCTGTCCTGTGAATATAAGAGCTCTATTAGCTTCTATTCAGAATAGCTGAGATACTGATTGGAGATTGAGATATGTAAAAATCAGCTTCTATCGCTAACAAGTCTTCCTCTTAGTTTAGACATCATGCCCTACGTGAGTCACAAGATTTAAACAGCATTGCACCAAGCTGACTTACATGCATGATTAATTGTCTTTATCAACACGTATTCCCAGATGTTATAATCAAGCCGTCATCCTATCCCATCATCTTTGGATCCTAACCATCATGTCAACTTGAAACAATACTAATTTACTGACGTGTTCCACGTCATTGCAAAAGCATTTCTTCACGTTAAAATGCCTGCTCCTAACAAACCACCACCAGCAAAGTACAGACATTTCAATCTGCACGATCTTCTCCCTAACTGGCAAAGCCTTTAAAACCGTTGGAAACTCATCCGTTTATCTATGTTTAAGATTACGCACAAATGGGTGATATTGACTGGCATGAATTTCTGACGAAACCCATTCGCCATCTTTCGCGCACCCATATGTTATCTTACCGTCGTCAATTGACTAAAACTACGATATATTAAAATAGCTTTTTCTCCTGTACGACCCGCGCGGCAATTGGAACAACTTTTGCCTCACCATTTAACCATGTTCACCAGTTACCATGTTTCCAATCGTAATGCTTTCAAAGAGGATCGTGATGATTTTGTATGATAATGAAACTCCAATTCACAACCCACTAACCAGATCAAACTGTAGCGTGATGCAGGAACCTGCTTTGTTGAGTATAAATTATCCAGATCCAATGCAACCATGCTTCATGCACAACACACACCGTACAGAGAGAGAGAGAGCACTGCTTGAAATTAAGACTATTAAGAATGCATTTGTGTTCTTTGGACAGGCTAGTTATTTTGTTATATACTTCTAGACCCGGTGCAGCTTTTTGGACAAAGTTAAAGATTATCCATCCTCGTTGTTACCGGCTTCCTGACATGGCATGACACCTTAGTAGTTTTCCTCCTTATCTTCAAAAGTCATCAAAACCGCATAATTGTATCATTGTGTTATTTCCTAATAGCGATGCGGCATGCGCTAACCTAAAAGTATCTTGCATTTTGTGATAAAAGCAGAAAGTTTGGCACAGATGTAGAGAAAAGTAGTACAACGCTCAAGATCATGAGCCAATCGAATTTTGCTCTGGTCGGCCCTTTTCCAAGATTGCCCGCCAAAAATGACCATTTTGAGGCATATTTTGCTAGTATTTCAAACCGGCCTTTTACTTATGTTTTACTAGGCATAAAAATATGCTAAACGTATTTACAATGTTTGTCCAAATGCACAGGCCATTGTAATATGTGTCCATGTCGCTATTTTTCCAAGAGTGGCCGCCAAGATCATACTTTTGAGGCATATTTTGCTAATATTCAACACCATCCTTTTACTTATCCTATACTACTAGGGCCTAAAAATATGCTAAATGCAATGTTGCATGTTTGTCCACTCAAGACGCATTGCACAGTTTCCCCGTCGCCCTTTTCCCAGATGGCCGCCAAATGCAACCATTTTAGGCATAGTGCTAATATTTTCAACACCCCTTTTACTAATGCCTATACTAGGCATAAACATATGCTAAACAGTCTGTTCCATGTAGTTGTCCATCACAAAATCACCATACATGGCAAGTATGTTTGTCCTTAGTCGGCATTTTCCAAGATGGCCGCGAAATTCACCATTTTAGACCTATTTTGCTAATATATCACCACCCACCTTTTACTACTCTCTATACTACCCATAAAAACCTGCTAGATAGCTGCTACACTTGGTCGTCTAATAATTTAATTAAGGTTACACTATTTCAGTGATATTAAAGCGTTGTCATAATTTGAATAGACTTTTTTTGTTTGTGCCATTTGTTTGCAATCGTAATTTCAAAATTTGATGATAATCATAAACAATCAATACATTTTAGTCGCCAGGGGGACAAAGCTTATTAAAGTGATGATCGCCAACATAAGTTACCCCCCAAAACAAGAAATATTCTTGTCAGAATCAACTGATATTTCATTGGTAATATTACAGAATCCTGAATTTTTTTCTTAAACAACCCAATTAAGGAAAATCCTCAATGTCCTGCATGGATACAATTAACATCTCGACTAGTTTGCCGGAAATGTAGTTGCGTTCATCAACATTATCACCTACTTTACTGTGTAAAACTCGTATATCACTTTACAAGTAGGATAATTTTGTCCATCGGGAATCTAGATAGACACAAGTATGAATAAAAAATAGCCTACTTTATTCACCTGGCAAAGTTTCTTTTGTATTTATGTATTAAGTAGTTATTAGGAGTTGTCAATATGGCTTTATTGGGTCAAAGGCCGAGTGATATTTGAGCGTGAGCTACCAAGTATCAAAAACTCTTCCCAGTTCCAATGCTAGTTACAGTTCAGTTCTGGATCTATGTCGCAATTGTACTATCTAGCACAAACAACAATCAGTGTATACAGTCTGGACAAGTATTTGCTATGGTATTATGTGTAGCAAATATGGCAGGAGGGCCCGTAAGCCAGGATTTTTTCTTGGGGGGGGGGTGCTAGTTTTCCGCAAAAGTGGACCTTTTTCCCAAATGCGGACTCTTTGACATAGAGGGCTGATTTGTAAAATTTTGGCAAAAGTGGACCTTTTCCCGCCCATGTTTCACTTTTTTTTTTTTTGACCAAAAAAGCCTAAACCCCCTATTTTTTTCCTAGCGAGCTCGCTTCGTCGCTCGCACCAACCATTTTGGGCCCTTTTGGAATTTTGGAGATTTGGGTGGTCCAACAAAACAACAAAAAAGCATCGCGACCCCCGCGACCCCCCCCCCCCCCCGCTACGGCCCTGAGGCATGGGCTGAAATGCAAACATCATGTGCTTCAGCCCTCTTTTGTGGAAAAATGAGAATAGGGAGACCAGTAATCCTCCAATATGAGTTTTGCTCAACACATTCACCATCAGTGTAACAATTAATAGCTGTTGTTGTTGATCAAACGAGTTAGACCTATGAGCCCTTCCCGTAACCAAAGGGCAGGAATCTGCCTCGTGATTTTTTGGCAAAGTGTCAAACCTAAAAAAAAATGGCTATTAGGGTTTGTGTACCCATACCAGATCCACACTGTGAACACGAATGTAATGGAATAAATGTCTTAGCGCAACAACTTAGATCTAGACGAAGACTGGAACTTGAGCAGTTGTTCCGGAAGTCTCAGATTGTGCCTCGTGGAATTCAAGGTTTCCGTGTCGATTCTGACAATTGTTCGTATGCAAATGTTACAACAGGACAAATACGTCCCCTTTATATTAATCAGCTCAAATGTATCTAATAGAGGTCAGAGTGCTGATCCCCATAGACCCTGTGGGCATTGCACAAGGTCTATCAGTGCTTGCACCCAGCCACTACCCTGTAACCAATCTCCAAGAGTCTTAAGAGCTGCCATTCCAATATGGAGACCTCCATGAGGACATGATAACAAATTTGTTTTCGCCACATGTTTCTGGCCATTTCCATTGGATTTTCTTTGCTAATACATAGTGGCTGATCATAGACCGGTGTTTGTCCTGAATTCAGATGTTTCACTGTATTCAAGATCACATCCACGGAGTGCTTGATCATTGCCACTACATGAGAACTTTCGCACATCTTGTTTATGGATTATTAAACAAAACAAGTTCTTTAAGTCATAATCAGGCTTGCCGTGGCGCAACTATATGATAATCACATGATATTTTCAGGACTAGTTCTGTATATATGTCAACTTTTGAATGTAATGCATTCTATTCGAAAAGCAGATAGGGGCCTATTGACCACTACACTTCCCTGAAGCAAGACGTGTGAATTAAGAACTGTGAAAATTCATGTTAAAGTGGAACATGCTATAATCAATAAAACGTGGTTACTGAGTTATCCATTTTCATTCGTTATAACAAGGTATCACCGATGACTTGTGGATATGCAAAGAAGAAGAATTTGATATTTTTGGCAAATGATGTTTGTATTTAAGAAATAACAGGCCATGCATTTTAAACTCGCAGACGTTGCATCACACATTAAATTTGGTCACAAACTACTTCAATTTCCCTATTTGTGTTAACTCAAAAAGTAATCATCTTATTATAGCAAAAGTATTATATACGGATTCACACCAGTAAATAACATGAGAAACAGGTAAGTCCAGCCCCCACTGCAAATGAGGTGGTTTTTTTTACCCTCGCCTAAGTATACCCTAAAACTGAGAGAAATGGCAAGATCTGGGTTGCAAATCATGGTTGCTATCAATATTAAGTATAAAATCTGTAGGAATATCAAAAAAGGTTGTCATCGATATGTTATTTTGATCCGACAAACCACTTTTAACCGCATTCTTCAGTGAAACACTACAATTACTGAAAAAGTGCTGTGACCTACAGGGTCCACGGTGCCTGCTATTAGCTGTGTTTTTTTCACGGTCCAGTAGCTCCGCCGAAAAATTTGGGGATAATACCCTAATTTATGATTGATTGGGTAGGAAATGATGATCTTCAAGTAGAATTATAGCTTTAAAGGTCTGAGATGTTCCATTGAGGAAAAATTTACGTTTTTCCTCTCGCCCATTTGTGTACAGGAACGAATGGGCCAGTATTAGTGGTGTGAAACCATACATTTTAAAAGTCTGAGGCCATACGAAAGCTCACTACATAACATAGCATTTTAATGTAAGGTGTGACCTTGATGATATACAAGGTGAAACAAAATTTCATATCAATTTTAATTTTGAATGATAAAAAGTTCTTTGAATCAATTGAACTCATTACAGATCCTTTTATTTGAACTAGGAACATGTCAACTAGCAACTGATTAGAACTTTAATTCACAATTGTTGGTAACCTTTTTAGTACAAGGTGACCCAATTTTGTCATCAAAAGTTCAGATAATTTTCAGCCAAAACCCATTTTAACCACAACTTCAAAAACCAACAAGCGAACTCGTATTTACGCGATTGCGTAAAATATGTCCCCCCGCCGAATGTCGCGATCACTACATGCGATAAATGCACTACAACACCCCACCCCCTCCGCAACACCTGCCGCAACAACCCCCCAGCCCCAACACCTTGCCGACCCAACCCCCCACACCCACCCCAACACCCCGCAACAACACCCACCCCCCCTGTCACAACACTCCTGCAACACCAACCCCACCCCTTCCTAACACCCGCTCAACACCCTACCCACCCCGTACCCCCCCCGTAACACCCCTTCCCATTCCCCCACACCAACCGCATCACGGTCCACTCTCCTTCCAAAACCACCCTCAACACCCTACCCCCCAACCTCCTCCCCCCTCCCTCCCCAACACTTCCATACCCCTCCCCACCTATCACACGCCCTTCCCTTTTGACCAGCACCCCCCGCCCACACACCCATCCCTAACAGCCATGCCCCCCCACCCCCTCCAAGCACCCTTCAACACACCCCCCCTCGCCAAACCCTGCCCACACACCCCCCCCTCCCCAACCCCCCACACTACCTAACCCCCTGCCCCAACACCCCACCCCTCCCCTAGACAGATAGTCCTCATGTAGCGAAGGAATGTTGCCTGTCCGATGTACCTTTTCAAGATACAGCAATTACGCCATTTAATTAGCTCATTTGCATACCTAAGCCGTTGGCCGCATATATCACATACTTTAAAAAAAAAAAGATTTGCCCCATGATATTCTTTCATGCACCGCCGAATTTTGAGTATCCAATGCAGTGTCATAAATATAGCAAATTACGCTGATTTTTGGTCATATTAAAGTAGCATCATTTGCATACTCAATTTGCCCAAAATACTTCCAAAATATAATCAGGTCCGAGAACTCTTCAGCCCGCTTCCTCCACCAAGGTAACATCATTATAAAACGCCCTTACAGAACCTCCAGAAAACTTGTACAACATGTCTTGCAGGAAAAATTTTCATAATTTCATGCAAATTAGAAACGTAATTAGCATATTTTACGCCCAAATGCTAATCAGGTCGAGAACTCATCAACCCAGCTTCTTTCCACCAAGTTACATCATGTTCCCTTACGGAATTCCAGATAAACCGTATACAACTTGGGTTAACATTTTTATCACAGACGGACGGACGAACGACGGATGCTAACGGACCTGCTCATTATAGTTCCGACGTTCGTTCAAATGGGGACAAAAATAACTGCCACCTGTTTGTTTGTTTTTTTTGAATTTCTCTTCAAACTTCCTTCCAGACAATATACCTTTACTATCGTAAGATAATGCTTCCCAGGTACATTGCTGCCACAATTTGGAAAACGTTTTGCTGCTTTAATGTATTAACTTTTAGCACATGTATACGGTTACATGGGAAATGTTTTTAGTCTCGCGGTCAAAAGTTCCAATCCTCTTTCTGAGGACATGATATAATATGATTTATTCAATAAAAAAATGTAAGTGTCTTAGAAGATTTAGATGGTGGTTTCTTTTTGATACCTAAAATAATTAAAGGATTCCACCCATTAAAATCACGTCATACAGATTTATTAATCTTTGCTTTGAAATAGATCAAAATCCCTTCAAAATATTCTGTACTTACAAAGATATGACAAGAAACCAAAGTTTTAATGGAAAAGTGTGGGATGCCTCCACCCTTATTGAGTTCAAAATGCATGCCACCAGTATATGGTTGCAAATTTAAAAATGCTGTTTAGGCTAAAACATGCAGTATGCTTTATTCTTGAGTAATATCGGTGACGGTTACTTAGCAATACACAAAAACTATTAGTTTTAATGTCTGTATGTAATATCTTTAAATCACCAATAAATGCTTTTGCGGCCATTAAGAAAGATGAACTGTTGACTTAAACTTATCCCTTTATCCTCCATAAACCTTTATTCCTTTATCCCATAAAAACCGTGTTTGTCATTTAAATGTCTCTTATATTTTCAGACATTAAAATAACATTTTAGGCATCATGTCACCGGTATTGTAAAAGTGTATACATGTGAAAAAAAAAACAACTTTTGGCGGCCATTTTGAAGAATGGCTGCCAACCCGTCATGGGTAAAAATTGAAGTGGCTCATGATCTCAATTTTTAAGTATATATTACTCTACTTATATACAAATCCCTTGCTTTTATCACTACATGCAACGAATTGTTACATATAGTTTTTTATCCGCCTCGCTATAAAAAGTATATATTACTCTACTCATATACAAAATCCCTTGCTTTTTCACTAAATGCACGATTGTTACAATATTTGAGCTTATGCCGCCTCGCTATAAAGAACATTTTATGGATTAACGACTATCACAGGGTTCAGTCATAGGGCCTATGGGGTATCCCTCATAACCTACTCATCCCGTTTGGTTAAGGTGTTGTCATCATCAAGTAATTACAGGTGCCGATGAGATTCAAACTTATGTGAATCTAAATGTGCCTTTAATAAAACGCCTCAATCTAGGTTTTGTCTTAAAAATCTACGGTACCTCAAAGAAGTCATTAACTTGTCTAGAATTTACCTAACTGCGAATAAGTAATATTTAGTAAAAATACCTCATGTTGTTCCCTGGCGGCTGTATTATCTGATGGCCCATTTGTCGCAGGCTTAATACGCATCTGCCTGACATCACGCTGTATCGGACGGGCATGTTCTTTCCTATGTCATGTGAGACCATCAGTGCGTCTTTTGCCTCCCAAGGTAACGCAGGAGCTTGTCGATGTCTACTAACCCATGGCTTCAAGTTAACTTCCGCTACAAACAAGACAAAAAAAAGCAAATTATTAAAATCAACTTGTCGAACTTATACAGGAATGGCTGATAAGCTTTACTAAATATGGAACAACAAAAACCACCACAACAACAAAAATTGCCACACCCGAAGAGATGCGATTGAATGGTTACCAATTAGTTCCTAATCAGAAGTCAGTCTAAGAACATTCGTTCTTTTGGCGACCCATCATTAAATATTTGAAAAAAACGTTCTGATAGTTCAAAAGAGTTCGTTTCAAAGAATCATCGTTTCTGTATTTCAAAATTCGTTTGATGCCCCAACCTGAAAACCACTTTTCCGGTGAAATATTTTTACCAAAACTATGGTCACTAATGGGGGATATCAACACGAACACCAACAGGAAACAAATGAAAAACGATTTAAAAAAACTATTTATTACTACTAATACTACTATCTTCGGAAGGTGATCCTACATAATAGGAGGATTTCAATAACAACAATGGCGGGTACCCAAAAACCGATTTTTACAAAGCGCACCCATTATACCGCCAAAAAATGAAAAACCACTTCCCGAAGGACCTTTTGCTTATAACACTTTTGTCATAATAGGAACATAAAGACATTACATTGCTGAAAATAAAAAAATTAAAAAAGTTACTCCATTACGATTTAAGGGGCAAAACAAATTTGGAATAGCGCCACCACCATGCTTAATTATGCTATTCTAGCAAATAAGGCCATGGCTCCGATTGATTTTTTTCCATCAAATATGCGAAAACTGATATTTTAGGCAATCACATTTTGGGCAAAACTAATTTACGTTAAAAAATGGCGCACAAAAAACAAATGTTGGGTCCATGTGGACCCCCCCCCCCCAACCTTATACACTAAAGGCAAATGTAGCGATAATTGGTACCCCTACAATAGCACAAAATTATGTTCCATTATTTCGGTACTAAACCAGAGAAGATGTAAGGTCTGCCTCAACAAACCATACTTAGCTTGAAAAGTCATAATGGAAAAGGAAATTGCGCAAAAACATTTGCAGACAAAATGAGAAAATAACGATTTCTAAGGCCAAAAAAAAAGTTGTCTCAGAAGTAATTGTGAAAAATGTAAATGCGAAATGTGTTTAGGAAAATGCTATGCGAAATGCGGGATTTTTGTACTTGTTTTTGACACACGGTTTCAGATTTTTCGCCCCCGCTTTTCTGAAAAAATACCCCCCCCCCCGAAATAAAATTAGCAAAAACCTAAAAAAAACCTATAATGCGATGAAAGACCAAATTTTAAACCAACTGCGCAGTAGTCTTCTGAGACAAAACTTTTGTTTTTTTCTTGGCCTAATGATACCAAAAATCTAGGGTTTTTGGAGATGAAGACACGAATCACTATTTTGAGTAAGTCGCTGGTCGATACGCCAATTATAGGCCTATTATGATTTAATTCAATGTAAATGGTCTACGGCAATTTGGTCGGATGGCCATGACGTGACGTCCCTAATGAAATGAAACAATTGGAATGACTCCCACTGTGAAAGTAGTATAAAAGTAACGCTAGAAACATCTGTTTAGGATAATTAGACAAACACATTAAAACAATATTTGCATAGACGTATAGATCTCCAAAATAAAGTAAGGTTGGTAATTATTTTTGAAAGAAACAGAAAATCTTGATATTTTACCTTGAAAAACTCATTGGTAGAAGGATATGGCCGCGTAACAAATCCAGGACTAAGAAATGCCAGGAGCAAATACCTACGAATAAACCGCCATGTCAGCTTCATAATGGCGTCTTGCAAATTTGATCGAGTTCTGAAGGTATCCTGAAAATGGCAGCGAAAGGAACCAAAGAAATTTATTAAAATAAAAACAACGCGCACATGGTCTCCTCACCCGAGGACCCATAATCAACACCTCCACCAATGCCTGACGGTGACAGTGTTAGCTGTACACATATATCCGGGGGGGGGGGATCGCATATGAAATGGAATGGGTGTAGTCTCGCCCTTCCAAACCCAAAAGGCATTCGGTGACAGGAGGCACTGAAAAATAGGGGTCTTGGGGTGAGGGATAGCCAAATTGCCACAAATAGGGGTTTTCCGGGTGACACGAAAAAAAATTGCTGAAAAAGAGGGTCTACAGGCCTTACCTACGCGTCACTTCCAAGATGGGAGAGCCCCCCGGGCTAGTGCGATGTCTCTAATCCTGGTACCCAATTAACAAAAGCCAGTGAAAGGTGGAACTTCGCGCAAAGCAGACTGGGACCAGTTTTAAGACCCTGGAGGACTCAGAAGTGCCCAACCTCCCGACAACAACCTCCTCCAACCTGGACCATTCCTACTACACACAGCATTGTGTAAACTCTTTTTTCTATAAGCAAGAGGAATACCATCCCCCACGTGGCTGTCTTTGTCAGTTTATATTCCTCCTGGATAAGAATGTGATACTCTTTACAAATGATTTTCCAATTCTGACCCGGGGAAGTAGCGTCATCCAAAGCTTCAGTTTAATTAGCATTTAAAACGCACACCTTTGACGTCACGGCATTGTTTTGTCGCTCCATACATTTTGCACGAATGTAGATTTAGAACACTACACTCATATCGTAAATGTCCGAATGGAGACTTTTAATTAAAGTCTCCATTGGTACATTTACGAATGGAGTGTTAGTGTTCAACTCTACGTCGTACAAAACAATGGAACACAAAACAATGCCATGGCTTTAGTGTTGCGCTTAAGAGGAAAACCATTAGATTAAATATTACGAAAATAATTTTAATTTAAGGTTTGGTATCATGATTTCAATGGGCCGAAGATTTCCTTTAAAATAAATTGATATATATGGTCATTTTATTGTTGCTGATAACAAATCTGTAACTAAAAAAATATGGCTTATCGTATTTCGTGTTTTAACCACGCAACTCGATGGAAAATGTGATGGCAACCGATACTAAAGTGCCTAAAGGAAACAAAGGGGCCGATCGTTTTCTTTCTGTTGTCACATATTTTAGGGTCTAAGTAACATACTTGAAAATACGAAAAAAAAAAAATGGTTGTCACACCGTATTAGTTTTCCTGAAATTGTCGAAAATGACCTTTTAAAGGGAAATTTCCGTCTTCACTAAGACGAGCTGCCTCTCGCGTTAGTTTACGCCTATATGTCCGCAGGCCCCAAAAAAAAAACAAAAACAAAATGAGTGCGTGAAAGGCGAGACACGTAATTAATCAGACGCGTTCTTAGACAATCCTAGCCACATCAGGTTTCTACGCGATTTACGAACGCTTTACAATTTTTTCGCGTAACGCAGAAGGGAAATTGCTCATGAAGTTTTGCAACAGCCTAAAATCGCAAACGAATGCACGTTTGCTCATCCCCGAGTTATTAAATCCGGCTTGCGCGTACTCCTTAAAACCAAATCATAAAATGCCAACACTTAATTGGTAACTTTTAAATTAACACTCATAAGCAATCAACCATTAGACCTATAAACAATAATCTTTCGTCAACTTAACATAAAAAAAGAGCGTGTGTCAAATGCATTTCTTGAACATTTGGGCGTATTAGAGCCAAAGTGGGATATTTTTCTTTGTTTGATTGTTTTCTGGCTTTTATTTTTGTATTTTATTTTGGTTGTCGTTTATACATTAATCTCGCGCATGTTTAATTGTCAATTTCACTTTGCGTATTTATATTTGGCGTAAATCGTTCATTACGTTAACATCTAAACTAAGTCAATATTTTATTTCATATTCAATCTTTTTGTTATCTTTATAGTGTTTGGTGTTGTGTACACAATGTTTTATGTTTGTTTATTTGATTTTTTAATTAGGCCTAATGACTGCTCAACCAACAATTCACCTTTTGAGTTTGATCTTGAGTTTATTGTTTTAAACGCTTATAGACATTTTACTTATACATCTGAAGGTCCTTTAATTGGTAAAGTAACACGATGTTAACACGACGTGGAATCATACTCAGTGACAAATATTCGAATATAAACAGTGGGAATCTAACACTGTAAATCAAACTGTTTATTAGATTACGTTACACGTTTTAAACACACGTTTTTAGCTAATCCGTTACACACAACGTAATAAAAATTAGGAAAGTTAATCTAAACCGTGTATTTAGGGCGGCGGGGGGTCAATTTATCGGGTGAGGGGCAATGGGATTTCATTTTTTTCGGCCAAAAAAAATCGCGTTTCTTCCCTTTGCTTCCGTTTAAAAAAAATCACTTCTTCCTTGATATTAGGTGATTTTAGCCATATAAGTCCCATGCTCCTCTCTTCTCCTTGATATTTCCTACCCCCTCTTTGCTTACAATTTTTCCGTCATTTTCTCCCTCAAATCCTCCATTCCCCTCGCGTAATGACACTCCCTTTAACTTTTTGAATCGTTCTCTTTCCTCTTGAAATATAGACATAAGGGCCATGTTTAACATCAAACAATTGAACGTGTAATGTTCTAACAACCATTAGGCTAAATGTTCACCTCCCATATACCTTCATGTGTGTTACTCGTTTAAAACATTTTGAAGTGTTTAAGTCGTGTAAAAAAATGATTTACAGCGTGAATAGTAAGGGACAGTAATTTCTGCCCCTTGACAATGATTTACTGATGTGAACTTCGCAATCACTCTCACACTCACACACACCACGTGTTATGAATTGATAAACTTACCTTTCTAACATTCGGCTCCGTGTAAGGCCAGTAATGCTCAGTAGGAGGTTATATTATTCCCACTATTTTCACGTTTTATATCTCTTGTGTTTACGACGGTAATTCTCCATTGGCCTTTACTCTCGCTCGTTCAATTAACACTGAATACGTTAAATAAATCCCAAAAAAACAGCTCCTGATTTTGGTGCGGTCAAGTTTGTTTTAGCTCCGATAGCTTTAGCAGATCCAAGACATGGCGTAGAAGCGGGCAGAGAATTGGAGAAATGTTTCAAGTTTCATCATTTGAATCCCATTTCCGGGCACAATCAATGTCCTTATCGTTTCTAGTTTCACTGGCAATTTCTGGAGTTTAACTTGTAAATTAAAAAAAATGCCATAGGAAATACAAATAGAATAAATATTCCATTTATAAATCCCAGTTTCGGTGAAATCATGTATCCCCTATCAACAGTTGTATTCCTCTTTTTCAACCGGCAAGTTTATGCATGGTGTTTAACCCAAACTTGAACCAAAATATAGTTGGCCCACGATACTTGTATACGTGTAATTAGAGGCGCTTATTTCCACCACTGACATGACTTAGTGAGCACAGAAGCTACACTGGGTTTGAACTATCATCCTCATTTAGTCATGCAAATTTCAGGGACAGTTTTTTAAACATACGAAATGTTACACCTACGTCGTCGTTATTAAGGATCCTGACATGCTTCTTATGCATCATCTCCATTGGTTTGTGTAATTACTACATTCGTAAAAGAAACAGTTTCCTTCAACAATCGTTTCTTTCTTCTTTCTTTGTTTGGGTCTTCATTGTATTTCACTACATTCGGTAAAAAGCAAAAAAAAAGTTTTAGGAAGTTCTCGACAAGCGTTGAAGACTCGCAACATGGGTACACCCGAGTTGTGCGTTAAGTAAGATAATTGGCTCGTTTTTCAACGACTCGGAAATAAAACCCGGCTTCGGCTACGCCTAAGCCGTATTTTATTTCACGAATGTCGTAAACAGGTCATTTCTTTTACGAAATCAAATAAAAAACAAGAAGCCAAGAAAGTTATCAATAATGTGTGAATTATCATACACGACTTTCACCTAAATTGGTGTTTGACTGCTTTGGAATGGGACTGTGTTTGTAAATTTGTATCATTGTATAATGTCCTTGATAAAACTAAAAATTCTTTGTATTTGAGTTGAGTGGTATTACCCTAATTGAAAGTTCAACTAAAAAAA
>JAMKCH010037958.1:0-13024 GCA_023653785.1 Ophioderma brevispina | reverse complement strand
TGTTAGGGGGCCGCTTTACGTTTTTGTTTTTTTCAAATAAATAAAAAAATTAAAAAAATTAAAAAAATTAATTATTACTATTCTTCAATCTGCAAGCGACTATGGAAAATATTCCAGTTTATAGTCGGTTTTGAGGATTATTGCCGCCATGTTGGAAAACCAAAGGGCCAAGCCATCAAATGACATGAGAATTTCCACACCCGTTGAAATATTTTCCTGATGACGTCAATAAGAACTTGAAAATGAAAAAACCTAGCAAAAACTTCTTGATGCAAGCCTGACTGATTCAAATATTTACTTTAATAGGGAATTATGTCAAGATTTTTGGTCACGCTCAGTTCGACTACATTTTAAAATATAGTACATAATTCACGGAATTCCCAAACAATAAACCATTTGAGTAAAATTAACAAATGAGGCATTTTAATTTTTGATTTTTGACACATACGAAGAAAACTGGCTGATTTTTCGCCACGGCTTTATCGATCAAAAGCGCCCAATTTTGCTTTCCTCATCGTACGTCAAAGTGATGACCAAAACATCGTGTGACTCGAATTGTTAGTTGCTGACACGTAATATTGATGGATAATTAAAGTAACAATAAAATTAGAAAAATGAAGTTACAGAATGACATATTTTGTTTCAATTTCGTTGTGTTTTAATTAATTAAGTGGCAAACACTGCGAATGATGGTCACAACAGACCGGTAAATTATGGATGGTCATCACTTTGACGTCAACCAGTGGCCTGCAGAGGTGGATTGTCGGCCAATCGTTTTCGAGTAAGCATTGGCGGAAAACTTAAAAGGAAAATACGCAACCAAATGTGGACAAATTTGCACTTATTTTGATTTATATTAATCTACGTTACTAAGCTTCCATCCTACCGAAGTTTTCCAAAGATTCAGATATTCCATGACATCTTTCCTTAAAAATAAAAAACCATTAATGGCGAACATACAACAAAATTTTTACAAAATAACACTTGTCTGCTGTCCCAATACACACAAAGGGTTTTAGAAATTTCATGCCAGGTGCTGAATTAACAATAAAAAAAAGTTTACCTAGCTCAATCGGAGTTTTATTCAATTGTGAGTGGTTACACTCCCCCCACATGTTGAAAAATGGCAATTCATTAAACAAAGAATGGAATATTTGCCATTGAAAAATACGTTATCAGATCCCGTCCGTTCATCTTTTTGTATGTGCCATTTTAATTTGGATTTTTGAAAACCTCAAAATTGAGCTTCGCAAGCACTTCTTTTGTCAATTGTCAAAGACAGCTTATTTTGAAAGCAATCTGTTTTTGAAAAGGTAAAATGCAATGCATTTCATAACGACAACTTAATGATAAAGAAACTAATTATATCATTCGAAAAATCAAGAAAAAACTTAAGAAAACAAATAATATATAAAACACTTTTTTTGTTTTTTTTAATATTATTAACTTAAATTTGTCCAGAGCACGTTGAAGTGAAATAGCGACATGGATTAGATGGGAATCGAACCCGTGATTAATCATAACCTATAAATTAACACAATACACAGCTAGATTCTCTACACTATACTACTTTGTAGTCGAAGGCCTCACGGCTTCACGCAGGAATGTCGAAATCGGTTGCATTTTATTCACTATATGCCTTTCACTGGGAATGTTTCTAATTTATATATTTATTATAAATCGATTAAGGGCATAGTACTCGTCATAGTAATACAGAGTCCTAGGACCTTGGGACGCTCAATGTCGTGATAGTTGAAGGAATCTGAGGTCCCCCAAAAATGAGTGTCCTTATTCCTACACCATGATTTTGTTTAAGATACAGTATAACTTGACATCGGATATCTTCAGCAATAGTCCGTAGGGACAGCTAATATCAGAGAATGCGTGTCCATAGGACATCAGGTTCTAGTGAGTGAGTGTCTACAGACAGTAGGTTACAAAGATTGATGGTCCACGGACAAAGGGTTTTATTAGAGAGCGAGGTCCGTACGGACGGTCACTTATAGAGACGCGTGTCACGGAGGACAGCAGTTCAGAGATCAGAGATGGGTGTTTGTCCGTAGGACGGACAGCAAGTTTCAGAGATGGGCGTCCGTAGGACGCCGTATCTGAAACCTGCTGTGTCCTACCGGACAAATTTATAAGGTAGGAACTTCTCGTTTTTACACCGGTATAACGCCTTATTTAACTCTCGTCTACCGGAGCCATTTTAAGGAACAAAAACATACCCCGTGAGGGGAGTAACCACCCCTTTTTAAATTTCAAACACCCAATTCAATAACCTCCATACCACAGGACGCTTAGAGTTTCTTCTTACATTAGACGTCACTTATGACGTCATAAGCTAAGGCAAGTATCAAAATACCTAGATAATGTTGGAAAAATTGATGTTCGGCCATTTTACTGGTCCCAAAAACATTATTGTGGCATAAAGTGCTCCGTTTATATAAAAACTAATCATTTAGAGCCAAAAAACAGATGAAAATCAGATATATGTATTTTTGTGTGAAAAATTGATTTCCCTCTGTATATGGAATCGACAGTTTTGCTGGCATGCAAACTATTTGTACGAATTTGACGCTATACTAGGCATTTTGGAACAATATGACATCAACGGAAAATGGATGGACCATAGCTATTCATTGGTATCAAAGTAAGTAGCTGTGCGTATATCTTGCGCATGACTAAAGTGCTGTTGGGTACTTCTGAAAAACAATTGGGGGGGGGAGGGCGGGTGATGGCACTCCTCTATGCATCATTTAGCATCACCCTGTACTTAAACAAACTATACCCGGTGGGTGATACTTTTTGCATTTTAAATCATTTACGCCATAAAGTTTGTTGGTAGGAACAAAAAATCTAGTAGGGTGACCCCCTTTCGGTTTAGAGAGTTAAGATCATAATGGAAGACTTGAAAATTGAGAAGCCACAATTGCCTAAGTTTAATTTCATTGTCACGCATAGTTATGAGTGTTTCTCATTCAGTGACTATTTAAATTAATATCGCTATATTGCTCAATTGACAAATAGTAATTCAGATAATCATCAGTAATTGGCCCCCTAACGGGATGTTTCCATGAAAAAAACGCCCTGATATGAGAAGATCGGATTATGTGGTCCGAAATACATATTCATGAGTTTTTAATGAGTTGTACAACAGGCTGTCAATAGCAAATCCCGTACAGCCCCGTAAATGAACAAATTTTCGAAATTGTAATAAATTTGCCGTAATTAGAATAAATTAGCATCCACTTCTTTTTTATTATGACGGAATAAAAAACCGCAATACACAGGAGGCGTTATGTGCCACTAAAAATTGGGCCCATAACCCAAAGGTCCAAGCACATAACCCTGAGTGGTTAAAATATTATAAATATATATAATATAAAACAACAATTTGACTTGATTTATCAAATTTACCCCTGTACTAAATTAACCCCCTTATTTTACAAAGTTCCCCCACATTTCCCAGAGTTTGACCCAAAAATTCTGATTCAGCAACCTGCAACTATAGAAAAACATCTCAAACCTCTTCCCCAACCTCTAGAATGGGTATTCTGATTTAAATAACCCTAACTATATGTTTGGTGAAACAGGCAACGACATAATGCAGAGAATGAACAACATCATCGTTCTACTAACTTATAAACACCACCGTCGTCATAAAGAGACGCCGGTCGCAGCCCATTTTTCCTCTGAGGGTCATTCTGTTAATGATCTCAAGCTTATTAGCCTCCCCTATAATCATCTGGGTCATCAGTCCAAATTCCGCCGCCAACAATAATATGGAGGAGCTAGGACCCAGGTCAAACATCATCGTGTACCCCCTCATTACAGAAAATGTTTTGACACCTTTTGGTAGTTAGTATGGACCCTCTATATCAACGCTGGTCGGTAGTACTCTCAAATTGTTGCCTGACTTTTTTTCAATAAGGGGCCAATTTAAGTTTACACAGGGGTCAAACTTTTAAAATGCTCCCATCATGTTGAAAAGTATGCCCATATTTGTCCGTCATAAGGAATTCCAAAAATGTATATTTGTACAAACCTTTGACCAATTGGTTTGGAGTTATAGGGTAAAATGGCTCAAATGGTAAAAAAGGTCAATTTCTATTTGTACAGGGTCAACATCCGAAGTTGCCCAATTTTGTTGAAAATGATAGTTGTTCATCTAGCTTAATGTGAAAAGAAGGGAAGATTTTGTACCATCGGCATTGCAATAGTTACCATGTTATGGGACACAATCCGGTCATAGGTCAACATAACCCAATTGGTGTTGACTTTTCTTTGACCCTTAATCTCCGTAATTAATCATTTAACATAAATACAACTTTACTTTTGAGTCCTCTAACCTCAGGCAATAACTTGCAAGTATTTAAAATATAATCAGATTAACTTTTATTTTGACCCCTGTACAAATTGAAATTGACCGTTTTTTACCCATTTTAAGCCATTTTAACCTTATAACTCCAAAACCAATGGTCGTAGGTGGTGGTACAAACTATACATTTTTGGAATCCTTATGATTTAGATGGACATAGGCAGAAATTTCAACCCTGATTGTGGCATTTTAAAAGTTTGACCCCTGTGTAAACTTAAATTGGCCCTATTGAAAAAGTGATACCACAATTTGAGAGTACTACCTACCTAGCAATTGATGTAGAGGGTCCATACTATACTACCACAGGGTGTCAAACCTTTTCTTGTAGTGGGAGTAAACGAACTCCTTAATATAAGGCCCCCTATGATATTCTGCTTCCTCCCCTATAAGGCGTTTTCTGGATCAATACTCTCAAGACTGACAGACCTCTCGGGCTGAACATCCCCCCCAGGACCTTTCTCGGTTTTTATTATCTCTGCCCTTATGTTGTCGTTTGCTGCCACCATTCGTTAGGGCTTTGTGTTACTTTTAGTTTTCGTCGTTTTTTTTTTGGTTCAACACCCTTTCCCTTCCTTTGTATTTTTTTTTTTTTTTGTCATATGGCTGTTTTTTTTCTTTGTTTAACAACTTTTACCGCCTGATAAAGACTTTCTGCATAAGTCGAAAGCTTGGCAAGGGGTTTGTGCGTTTTAATATATAGAATATATAATAATATATAAATTGATAACCTTACTGGAACGTTATTGGTTACTCGGAGTTGCACGCTTGTGCGATCATCAACAACTGCTGCATTGTCGGGTGGATGCTAAGAATATATAGCGTTTGCGGACGGTCGTAGAGAGAATTTGGTGGTCTATAGCAACGTATATCAGAATTTTCATACAACAGAGGAATACCTTCGACACGCATCAGCATTTCTACAACGACGCTCTGAAAATCAAGCGGATACAACGGAGGAATCCATACAAAGAACGTGCACAGGACGACCCGCAAACTAAACGTAACATCATCTGGTTTACCACCCGCTTTCACAAGACGTCTCCACCAACATCGGACGATCATGTCATCAATTCTCATCGACAAACACTTCCCAGCCGGATCCAACGTCCCAAGATATGCAACCGGGAAACCACCGTTAAGATCAGCTACAGCTGCACGCCCAACGTCGCCAGCATCATCCAAAACCCACACAGAGATTCGCCGCGAGGATAAGCAACCTACACAACATGGATGCAACTGCCGCAAAAAGGACTTGTGCCCGCTGCAAGGAAATTGTTTGAAACCTAACATCATTCTACAGCGCCGAAGTCAAGTAGGAACAGGGACCTAACCAAACTTTACATGGACTGACGGAACCCCTTTAAAGACTAGATTCAACAACCACAAGACATCCTTCAGAAAGAAACAAGCACCAGAACAGCAAGAACTCTCCAGTGTGTGGCAGCTCAAGAAGAACAACCAACCCGACGACATCACATGTCAATCGTATCCAGCGCCGACCGTACTCCGCCGGAAACAAGAAAGGCGAACTTTGCCTCACCGAGAAGCTGGCCATCATCAATGCCGACAAAACGCAGACTACTCACCAAGCGACCGAACAATATCAAAGTGCCGCACGAGAACAATTCTACTTAGCAAACCACTCTCAGCATCACCTAGGATAATACGACTACGATAATCTCTCCGCCGTCCGCAATTTCCCACCTTCCATCTCATGCCGCCCTCTACGACCACCAACTTCTCTCTAAGACGTCCTGCAAACCGCTATATATCTTCGCATCCCACCAATAGCATCCAGTTGTCTGATGATCGCACAAGCGTGAAACTCCGAGTAACAACTACCGTTCCAGTAGGTTCATCATTTATCTCGCTCTGCTTTCAAGCATTGAGCACTCTGCTTGAAGATAGTCTCCTCGCCTAAGATATATCTCTCATCATATATAATCTCTACTATCATTCTTACTATATATATATATATCTATATATATATATATACTCAGAAAGCAATGGTAAACCCATTCTGTACATTTAACTTGCTCCTCTTTTTATGCCCGCTGATTGAAGAACAATTACAAACTACGCGCGAGTAAAGTATCATTAGCTGAAGCGGGATATGAACCGGCGACCCTCTGGATTGCGAGACCAGATGGCTCTACCAACTGATCGATTCAATCCCTGTATGGGCGGTAGAAAACGCGTGAAACAAAGATTGTGTTGTACGCGCTTTTCTTTCATCCATCACTTGGCGATCTATTATTTCTGCGCGCCACACAACTTGCGATTACTCAGTACTATACTTTGTGTTCACGCGTGTTTTTTCTTTTATCCCGCACTTACGCGCCCGTACTGCGCACAGAGGTTGCTATAAAGAGGACATATTTGGGATGCATCTTTTTTAAATTTCTTTTTGTATCTTTAGCTAATGAAAAGAGGGAAATTTGGCTCTTTGGAAGCCAGTAAACAATGGACCTGCTTAAGTTTCACAATGACTTTTGCCTATTAAGGTTGGCACAAGTTTTACTTAGCAGATCCAATTAATCATATACACCCTATTCATGACATGTTTATTACTACTCTACTGACAGACGCCAGTCCCTATTGAAATGGAATTTTATCTATATTATCCATGTCGGAACATCACCGTTATTAACATTATATAATTTACAATACGTATGTCGTTTTTTCGATATTAAATTCTGAGATGAATCGTGGTATGCAACACGAAATACTGATCATCTTTATTCTCAAAAATTTCAACAGGTGTTCGAATATTTTGAGAAACAACGTTAATTGTTCAAAATTTGAACAGTTTTTCAACAGTTTTGATGTTTCCGTGAATGCGCTAGTGCATTGCGCTTTAAAATCAAATGCCACCCCATATTGCAGCCAATAATAATTTGGTACCGTGCAGGCGATTGTTTAAATATACTTGTGTTGTAAGTGCAATCACTCGCAATCAAAAACAAGATTTGACCAATCACCAGTAAAGCGGTGTAAGATTCGATCTTACGCATGCGTAAAAGCGACAAATCGATCGGCCGACTTGAACATGCAGAGAGCTACTTTTTAAGTAGTATATAGGTATTTCTTTCACCGAGTAGTCTCTATCAGAGATTTCCCGCGCTGAGCTGAGTTACTAATATTATTATCGCTCAATTTTAGAAGAACATTAGACGATCCTTCAGTATATCTCCTTGGACTAACAATTGTTCCAAAAATGTTTGCGGCCAAGATATTTCTTATCATTATGGTAACGGCAGTGGTCAATAAGGCATTGACCAAAAATGCCTATCCAGATGCATACGAAACAGGAGATGTTAATAACATAGGTGCTCGACAAGCGATCCAAGAAATGAACAAAAGACAGGATGCTCCACAAGACAAGCAAGTAATGGAAACTGATGCTGGCATGGACGATGAAGAATTAGAACAGGTGGACAGCAGTTCAAAAATGGCAGATAACGACGAAACTGTCTTTTTTCCAGACGATTTTGAAATCGAGGATGATGTAAACTGCTGTCCAAATTATTGGACGGGCTACAATGGCATGTGTTATAGAGCATTCACGGGCTCAAAAAGAAACTGGAATACCGCGCTCAGCCATTGCGAAAGATACCCCGGTGGATCTCTTGCACGGGCAGACACTGACTACATTAATCATTTACTCGCCGTTGTCGTGGCTCGTGGAATACAGCACGTTTGGATTGGCCTTAACGACCGCGCTTCTGAAGGAGATTTTCATTGGGTAGATGACGACGTCACGTGCAATGGGTTTTGAAAGCGTGGGTCGTAATGACCAAATAACAGGATGGGCCGCGATGATTGTGTTGACAGCCCATCATGGTTCGGAATAGTGTGCAATGGAAAGACATAAATTGCAGTGGAGAAAGTTACTAAAAAAATCGCCAAAGACCCGTAACTCTTGTGACTAAATAACATAATTTGGCTGATAATCCTTAGAGAACATCTGAAACACAGCCCGCCGAACACGGTTTAGTTCCTTTAAACATTTCAAGTTTAGATTATAGTTTTATTGTTGTAAAATGTTGTAGAACCTCACTCTAGTGTTATCGCACAATCATCATGGTGGATTATAAAGATGAAAGTGTTGAAATATGGTTCACCAAAGGTTTGCATGGGGATTGACTACAAAATTGCAAGATTAAAACTATGATTATTTAATGATTGTGTGAACTAGACATATTAATCATCGCTAACTCTCAGAACTATAAAGACTGTTGTAATAACTGGAGTCATTCACTCCACGGAATCCATTCCGCATTTTGTTCGTAACCAGACCAACACGTCTAGTACATTTTCTGTTTGAAGAGGGCCATTTTCGAATTTTGTGCGATTTATGCACAGTTGCCTTGGTAATATGTTCTGGCAAAACATACATGTGAACGGTAATGCTCAAAAGTGTGTGGCTGTGTCATAAAAGAAGTGGTTGTATTAGATTCGGGGATCCTCATCCTATTTCAATTGCAAAAAACGCTTGGAAACGTAAAATTTCTGCCTGTCCGTTATGAAACAGCACAATCTCACGAAAATGATCCTCACTTTTTTCATCTTTATTAATTCATAAATTTTATTTCAATCTTCTAGTATTTATTAAAGCATAAACAAGCTAACTCAGTTAAATGTCTCAGTGTGGGTTTTAGACTAGTTTCCTATGTAAGCTCTTGTTTCAACAGATATAAAATTTGGATATTTTTAATTTTAAGTTTAGAGAATAAAATACGGACAATGCGTGTATTCTATGAAAGACGCCCTGATAAATGCAGGTGTACCATATTTTTGAGTCGTGAACGGTTCACATCGTAACACATGTTAACATTTGTTATTTCTAAAATTATAAATAAAATATTTTGTGGTGAGAGCGCTTTAGATCAAAAGGACTTCACCCGCTTGTACCACCCCTGAAACAAGGTGGAACAATCTGTTTACACATAAAAAATGTCCTACTAACGATCTACGGGCGCAACAATATGTGATTTGCCCCTATCAAAAACTTCAGTCTACAAACAACGCATCAGCTGTGATTTCGAAATAAAAACAAAAAATGCAAACGCATAGAGCCAAGCATTTATAACATCTGTATCCATAAACTAAAAGAGTTTGGGAATTTTGCGTTGTATTTCCATCGAATCAGTCATGTTGAAGAACATCCCAGAGCAGGGAATATCGCAGTCATGGCCCCGGCCCACCGGTCATGGCCAAAATCAGGGCCTGAAGAAGTCATGAAGTGGATGTTTTCGGGCAAACAAAGCCTAAACATAGCACCCACACGCAGCAAATAGTGTCAATGCCAGCTTTATGAATCAAATTCTAAAGCCAGTCGAGCGACCATAGCAAAGTTCAATCTACATTAATACATGTCTAAAAAACAGGGAATTTGGTGCATTTTTGCGTTAATATTTTTGTCAGGACACAAGTGACAGATTCATGAGTCCGGCACGGTATGGCTGCACGAATCTTTTCTTTCATAGCCCTGATGCTGTTAAGAGAAAGTATACCATTTGTCTGGTGATTATTTGTAGGACTATTGGAATAAAAGTCATCTAAAGAGTATGTTAGTCAGGCCTAATTCTAGGCTTAGTCTTAGGCATTGTCTTAGTTTAGACCAGTAGAAAGTGTGAACCAGACGGAGTGGAACCGAGCGGAGTACAGCAAGCTTGATCCCACCCGGAATCCATGATCCGGGCCAGGGCATGGCCCCGGGTATGGCTGCCACGTCGGGTCATCGTGTTTAACCAAACGCTCCTCATTAAACAATGGCGACTAAAAGGAATAAAAAGGCGAGTGTGTGTGTCAAAAAAGTATTAGTTGGAGGAGCTAGGACTCAGGTTCCAACATCATCGTTTACACCTCACAACAGAAAGGTTTGAAACCTTTGGCAGTTAGTATGGACCCTCTATATTCCAAAGCTTGGTGGTAGTACTCTCAAATTGTGGTGTCAGTTTTTCAATAGGCGCCAATTTAAGTTACACAGAGGGTTCAAACTTTTAAAATGACTCCAATCATCTTGAAATGCATGCCATATGCCCGTTATCATGAAGATTCAAAAAATGTATAGTTGTACCATCATGGACCAATGTTTTGGAGTTATAGGTAAAAATGGCTAAAATGGTAAAAAAGGTCAAGTGCTATTTGTACAGGGTTCAAAATCAGAGGTTGCTTCCAATTTTGTTGAAATATGATAGAAGTTGTCATCTAGCTTAATGCGTCAAACTAAGGAAAGTTTGTACCATCTGCAGGTCATATTATCATGTTATGCGACAAAATTAGGTCATAGGGCAAATAATCCCAACTGGCGTTGACCTTCTTTGACCCCTATATCCGTAAGTAACATTGAAACCTAATCAAACTTTTTTTGGGTCCTCTTACCTCAGGCAATAATTTGTAACATTGGAAAATATAATCAGATTAAATCTTTTTAATGTGACCCCTGTACAAATTGAGATTGACCTTTTTACCATTTTAGCCATTTTTACCCTATAACTCCAAAAAACCAATGGTCAGAGGGGTACAAGCTATACATTTTGGAATCCTTAAGACAAGACGAACAAATTTGACATTACATTTCAACATGATTGGATTCGATTTTCAGTCTTTCACAGACGCCATTTTCAGTGTGATGTAGTTCATATTAACATCGGTACTGTAGGCATTAAATAGTAAAAGGCAGAGGTTATTCACTCAAAAAGGCATCGATATTGGAAACATTCCAAATATTTACACAAGATACACTAGCCGAGAATCTATTTTGAGAAGGATGTGTGGCAGGTCATGTATGGGGGTTAACAATCAAAGCACCAGAGTGTCAAATCCAACAGACTTTCGAAACGCCCAATGCACAGTGCAAGATATAATGAACGGACTCTTTTAAAATGGGTTGTCGTATCGTGAATCATCAGTTGTACATGTACCAAAGGATGCAGAGGACGGTGAAGAAGATAATTCTTGAAATGTACAAAGCTGCAATGCAAGTGTGATGGATCTGATGAAACTACCTTTCTATGAACACCAACTTGAGTGCTAACAGGCATTGATATCTATTTTAACTGAGGGAGTTTAAGGTATAGAGCAAAATAGGAATATGGAATATCGCGATATTATTGCTTAAACAAAATTCAATTTATTGATGTTTAGTGAATGTTTAATCTGTCTATACCTCAGACAAGTCTTGTAATTAAATAAATTAAAATAGCAAAACTTCAAAGGGTGCCATTTTCAAAATGTTCTGACCACGGTGAGATCAACGGTAATCAATACTTGTACAGGACCTGCCCTGCATGTTTGCATGGTTCACTTTCCAATTAATGTACCACAACTCAGCGGCATACATGTTTTGACAATTTTAGATGACGTATTGATGTTGAGTCGATTTTCGTCACCAGTGTTCACACTTTATTGAAAATGGCGGATTCCCAAAAGTATTCTTTGTTACATTTAGTTTACCAATTACCGGGATATGTTAACGTGGGATCATCGGATAAAATGCGCTTAGAGAAAAATTACCATAAAATCAAAATCCCCATCAATTTAGTCCAAACTGACTATGGTAAGGATTGAAATCTCCTCCACAAATTTTTGCATTTAAAGATGCGTGATGGTTTAGTGTTTTTATTTATTTTTTTAAAATTCCCTAAGTTTTACACTAAATAATTTTCCCAGGCTAATGGAAGGTGCTTTAAGCTGAAACTCCAGGGATGGGTGTATAAACAACCTACTAAAATATCACGTTAGGCTTTTTTGAATCAAAGGGTTTACTTTTTAGAAAACTATTTTATTTTTTTTTTTTTTTTTTCTCTGGGTTTGGGAAAAAATATTTAGGAAAAATAAAAAAAACCTATTATTTCAAATAAAAAACACTCAATCTGCACACATCTAACGTGAGAATTTTCTAAAGTTGATTTCTTTCATATGACATCCTTATTCATCACCAAGGGAGTTGTGTTTCTTTCTAGGCAAAATTATGGGATACTTCAGTATGTTAGAAATACTTCAACAAAAAAGTGTTGTTGCGACCACCTGTCCTTTGCCTTTGATGACACACAGCAAAATAAAAAATTGTATGTTTTTGATATTTCTTTAACCATTAAAAAGAAAAACCAATTCTTATAACTATAATTACTTGAGAAAGAATGGAAATAAATGTGAGTGGTTCACAAAATTGGCCCCATTTGCGTCATTGTCTATACTGCAAAATAAGCCCCTGTACAAGGTCTATGGGAATTGCAAAAAACATTATGGCATATCTCTAAAACGCCTTTTTGGAAAAAAATAAAATGTGAGCACACCTGTTTCTTTCACCTTACCAACATTTCATGAGAATTTCAACATGTTCTGGGCAGGAAGCGTGACGATAATGCTAACTTAAGTATATAGTGCGATTAACTTAACAATGTTTTAAATATTCAAAAAGTTAATAGTCTGAACATTTCCTTTAAGTTAAAATGGTCCTGACTTTTTTACTACCAAAATGCCATATTGGAAAACACAAGGACTGAAACGAGAGATTTCCAACTGTACGTCATTGTATTTAAAAAAAAACATAAGTTAGACCCAAATATAAGTCAATATCTTTTGAGCTAGGTATAAAGATTTTAGTGCAAATGGCGGCCCATATTGGGAAAACAA
>JAMKCH010037957.1:0-14179 GCA_023653785.1 Ophioderma brevispina | reverse complement strand
GATTACTAAGTCTCTGCCGAAACAAAGTTCAGGGAGACAAAAACAGCGTGAAGAATTTGAGGGCCCTCCCTTCCATATCTCAAAAATACTCAAAAATGCAAAAATTTTGCATCATCAAGATTTGGAATCGGAAAATGTTGCCTAGAGAAGAACTCTAGAAACCATCCAAACATTTTGTGAAGACTCTCGTGCAAGGTCATTTACAAGGTCTATGCTTTTACTGCTGGACTATGTGGCGTGGACAACATTGACGAACATTGGTAAAAATGGACATCGCATCCATTTCCTTTGTAGTATTCAAATGTTTCCGTTTTCCACACCCCACCGGCCACATACTCTATTGAAATACTCCTGCAATGTGAATCTGCTATCTGGTAGTCAAAAGTGATTGATACAGGGCGACCGGTCAAAAATGAATTCAGCATGTGAAAAATCTACCGAAGGAATGAATATTATAATACCATGCGGTCTGTATTTCAAAGTATTTCGATTTAAATTTTATTCTAAATCATGGTTGCATATCAATAGATTAAATTTTAACTAAGCACAATTTAGAAGTATATAGTGAAATTATATTATATCACTTTCCCCCACCCACGATGGTGGAAAAGTCCAAATTTGACTCATGATATATTTGGTCTGTTCCATTTCACTCGGCTTCGCATCGTTATATAGATAAATTCAAAATTTGACCTCATGATACAGTATTTGAGCCATGTGATAGTTTTTATTATATACCTCATATATAGATCCTTTCCGCTGCAGTAACGAGACTACAGATAGGGCAGGTAAAGCAAATTACTATCCCGGTCAAAGGCGATTATATATATCGGCCAAAAAGTACTATTACCGGTGTGAAAGGAGATATGGTCCGGCAGGATCATAGCCGGCTCCATAGACGAAAACGGAATAAAGCGTTGAAAAATAATGTTGCCGAGAAGAGTTTCAACTGAAATCAGATTGCCCTATTTCACCATTGTTCCCGGACTGTGAGCCAGGGGACTATATCTCCTGCCACACCGGGCAAGAAAGGTACTATACCGTGCAGAAAAAGGTAACTATACCGGCAAAAACGTAGTATGGCAATTCTCACGAAAATGACGCCAAATGCGTTTTTTGCTGTCAGTCTTTGATCCACCATTTTCTTACACAAGCTTTTTGTGGATTAAAATGTGGATAGTTCAATGATATAACCCAATTTGGACATATATAGTTTTCTATACTTTCGGTGGGTTTTATGTGGACCCTTGCCCTTTTTCAAACATGCCAAAAATGGCAAAAAAAATGACTGTCCCAAGTCTCTATATCCAATTTTTAAGAATTCAGAAATATACCTAACTATCAATTTTCTTTAGAAAAATTGGGTTTTTTTGTAGGTTTAAACATGTGCTGAAATTCCATGATAATGTGTAAGTTGCATTTGCCTGACCGTTATTTTTTTCCAGAATTACGTTATAAGGCATTTCAACTGAAATTCAAATATTTAAAAGAGTATTAAGATAAAGGTTATGGCACCTTTTAGAGGCAAACTATTGAATGATAATGGAAAAATTATGCGTTTGCACTCACGAAGTGGCAAATTAAGGACCAGTTAAGATCGTCGAACTTGAAAAAAAAATCGACCATGTTAAAGCGGTTATTACGTATCCATTTTTCTCAGAGTTAGTAAGGGAATATCCATGTTGATTAACGCGGTAAAAGTACAGCTATTCATCCTATCACAAAACATACAGGAAATCAGATATGTACCGTTAATGGTCATGTAGGGTGCACAAAGGTTGTTTTACGTATTTAGTTCAGTTGAGTTTATTACGTTAATATCCACTGATAGGCCAACGGGTTTTGTTACATTGTGAATCAAGACCATTCATCATTTGGCTGGATTTGACCACCTGAATAATGACTTGCACAAAATGGTTCAAAATATTTTGAGTTCCTGGTTAAAACAGAATTTTGTGGCTGTTTTAACTTTAACAGGATAACGTAATAAACAAAAACTTATTTGTCATCTACTGTCAAATCATAATTATTCAAAACATCGGTAAATATAACAAAAGTAGAGGGGTCCTAAGATGTCTGAGGAAAATAGTAATCGTGATTTCCATGGAGTCATTTTTGATACGTAATAAACACTATTCTTTTGACACACAAAAGTTTGCAAGCCTGCTTTACAAAATTCTGAGAGGTGGTGTTGCAGTTTGGTTCTCCCCTTTACCATAACACATATTACCCATGTTAAAAATTGCAAGAGAACAAAATTTGTGACAAAAAATTTTATGACTTTTTCAAACCCAATTGGCGTCATTCGTGAGAATTGGCCTTATATACTATTTAATACATTTAGATTGTTATTGTTGGAAATCTTATCACGTGATTTGATTAAAAATAGTTTCAATATGCGGCGAGAAATCGGCCCGCCATCGTAAATAGATACCCCTAAGCAACCGCGACCCGTAAATGGTTCCATTTGTCAGAAGTACTATTTACCGCTCAGAGGTAATATTTACGGCGCTTTAATTCGCGTACACTTACTGCGATAGCATTTGCGCGTAGTGGATTGCATGTTTACTACCACAGTCATTCACAGAGAGCATTGTTTGACGTGAAATTTTTTGACTATGAAAATGCAAAAATTATAATTTGTTTTCATTGTTAACTGGGAATTTATTAATGAATTATAAAACAATAATATATACTGACTCTATTGGCGTATCTGGCTGAAAACTATGGTCCCTCTGTGACTACCTTAGTGCTATTTTGCTTCGGGCTGCGCCCCTTCAGCAAAAATGCACTAATGTAGTCACTCGGGACCAATAGGTTTTAACCAGAAGCCTTATTCAGTTATATTGATATACTGTACACGTGTATGCAAAAAAAAATAGTGAAACTATACCACGTCATATGACGTTCATTTAACCAAAAGATGATCTCAGCTACGCTTTGGGAAAATAGTACGGGTCTCTAGATCACCTCTGGTCAATAGATTGACTATTGTCCTCATGGACAGTCAATAGTGTAACTATAACATGGCTTGAAAAGAAACCACGGTGATATCATTCGGCCAATTTTTCAACTTGGGGTTTTTTTTTTCTGTCAGTTCATTAAATATTTTTAAAAATAGAAAAGTCAAAATTTGACTTCATGACATTTTGTTTTACAATCGCCTTGAGGCATTCTATAATTTGTTATATATCGCACTAAATGGCATTTTAAAAAATTTGAAATAACCGAAAACGACCCTTACTGAAAATCACTTCAACGATTTTTGAAAACAAGTTGGCTGTGTACATTCTGCTAAATACAGTTAACAACAGGAAGAGTTCCAGGGGGGAGGTCGGAGGGTGCCCGTTTTGTGGCCATTCTCTGGAACAAGGATGCATACTGCCAGCATGTACCAAACTTGAAAAGCATATGTTGTCATCAATCACAGACCTTGAGATTCTTGTATAAGTCGCTAATTGCCGGCTAAGCATCTTTCACTTGCCAGATCAAATATCTCTTTATACAAGCTCTTAAAGTACAATGCTGAATCCCGGTGTAGAAGTAATTATAGTCCCCGGGGGTGGGGCCACTTATATGCCAAGGTGGAGATCCATGCTCGTTGTACAAAAACGCGGAATTAGGGTCATTTTGTGAGATCAGCGATTGTACGCACGCTTACATTGTTTAGGGTATCCAAATCATCAATAAAATCAAATTAGGGTTGCTTTTCACGTCCAAAATACATTGTTTAGGGTGTGATATTTTGAATACTTGTAAAAAAATCACATTAAAATGGTGGAAAATAGTGGGTTTTCTCCCGTTTTCCTCCTGATTTTCCCATGAAGTTCCCGCGTAATTTTAACCGTTATTGTTTATTTTAGCTTATTTTCTCTATGTGTACTTGAACATAGGCACTATAGTCTTATATTAGGAGTTTGGCATTCTATTTTTGCGGTGCTAATTACACTATTACAGATCGTTACAGTATAATTATGTGCGTATAGAAACGGAATTAGGGTTTCTGTTCTCTAATTTATGAAAGAAGGTAATGAATATTTACTAGTCCGGGTTTTAGTTCAATGAAAATTGCGAATTTGCAGAAAAAACCCTGTCAATTACGACATCAACATGATCAGTAATTTCAAAGAAGAAATCGGGGACAACTTTAAGAGACTTGAAAATTGTAATAAAATTGATTAACTTTTAAACTTTTTAGACCCTAGATAATGCTCAAATTGATGCTTTTACAAATAAGAGTGAAATAACATACAAAGAAAACACTTCAATGAAATCACGTGTAAATATTTCCTTTGTCGAGTAACGTTACAATAAGAGACTATATCCTGTTCAGTGTATGGTTAAAGGTAAATTTTATAATGTACTCGTTTAGGGTAGCAAAATAATGTCAATACTTGTTTAGGGTGTATTTTTAAATTGTGTATTCAAATTAACTGTTTGGGAGTAAAATAAGCAAACACTGTTTAAGGGTAGCAAATTCAACCCAAAGTAACTTGTTTAGGGTAGCAAAATCAACTAAAATACGTGCTTAGGGTGCTTTTCTTGCCAAGTGACATACTCGCTTAGGGTACGTTTTGGGGGCCATACACGAGCTGATTCCACCTTGAAATACACGTGGCCCCCCCGGGTTATATCCGGCGTATAGAGAAGCATACGCCTCGGAAACTGGGTACATTTGTACTTGCACCGGGCGGGTCGATCTACTTCTTCTCTGGAGCCTTAGTAAATTTCCCTATTCGTAAACGGGCAGAATTTACAACTCAGTTGGACACTTGTAGAACATTTGCTATCAAAACACTAAAGGACTTTTATTCTTTTTTGGTTGACAAAGTTATCTTGAATCATCAAAAAGAGCAAATTGAAAGATTACAAGATAAACCTTTCACACTGGATTACAAGCCTCCCCCTCCCACCCTAACTCCCACTTTAATGGTTTCTAATCACACTATAACCGACGCCAAACCACTGATCTCTACACCCGGGCTCTACACACTGGATAGGCTATCGCCGCTTTAACCAGGGGGGGGGGGTAGGACACAGATCTCTCGCTTTGGGCATTGGGAATTTCCAAACGGTAATTTGGGGAACTTGCTACGTGCTTTACTATGGCAGTCTCGGTCCCCAGTGACAATTGAAAAAAATCATCTTTAACCTTTGTTCAAAAATCTTAGTATATCATGATAAATTAAGAAAAAAATATTGGACTTCAATCCTACGGGGTTAGTGGATTAACCCCGGCTGCAAATAGTGTAATTTCCAATAACGGTCATTTAGATTTTAAAATATTCGTGACCAGGCCTAGTCTTATTCAAGTCTGTGTGGTAACCGTTCGATATGCGTCAGAGCGCCCTCCTACCATTAAGTCTTTGAACAGAATGCCTTTTGAATTTGCTGTTTTGGTGTTATGTTGGAATGTCCTACCCCCCCTGCTCGAACGTGAGGAAACCGGAAAGTGTACCGGCGCCCTTTTGCTCTACCCAAGAACCCGATCTTGCACGTACAAAGGAATGGGGAAACTACGGAAAAGGACAGAATTATGCGATTAATTGCGTCGTATTCTAGTTTATCAAATATTGGGTTTGATTTTCGAGTATGGGCGGGTAGTCGAACAAAATTGATTCAAAAATGTTGTAAAAAGTCTTTAAATGCCATATTCAGGGTTTCCATCTCACTGACGACATAATTCATGCAGTAAGTGCTTGCTAGTAAGTATTCACAGATATATTAGATATTGTTAATACTCCTTCAAGATTTTTTCCGCCTTTACTAACCCCCCCCCCCCCCCCAATTTCTGAGGCCCCGCACTTGACTTGGTGCGCTCCCAAAGTGATGGATGGGGGGGGGGGGGGGAAGTAGCAACGCATATGGCGTGGGAATACACAGCCTGATTTGTTCCAATGGATAGCTATAATACTCTTTCATTGATACCAAAATGAGTCCAACATGCCCAGCCTTAGGCTTACTTCAAGTTCAAATTCAAGTTTTTAACCAAACCATGAAGTTAGAGTATCTAATTTCCATTCGTTTTAGGCCTTTACATGTGAAATTACTATTTTTTTTTACACATAGCGTTTAGTGATGTTTTTGAGTACAATTGAAAAAATATCAATTTTCTCCCTATATCATGTATTTATCACTCTTTCCTTAACTTATGACATAAATATTGCGAATGTTGGTCACTTAATTTTGATACCATGGAAAGAGAAAACGCAAAGCGATCTTTGGTACCAAATTATAGGAATCGGATGTGTACAAATGAACATTCACAGTGGGTGGTATACGCCACCCCCAGAGAAATTTGTTGTTACAAAAAATAGCTCAGGATAGACGAGAGTTAAGCATTCATTTTCTTTCTGGCACTACTCGTAATCTCTTTTTCCAGGCTTTAAGGTTTGGTGGCATGCACGTTCTATTTTTAAAATTACTTATTTTGGCATAAAATTCCTGGGGGGGTGGGGGGGTTCTTGAATGTTGGTCGGGGACCAATAAATGCTCGTTCCAAAACAGAGCGACTATAGCTGTATAGAAGATTCACAATAATGAAGTTCTAGGGGGATCAAATGCAGTTGTGATTGTGCCTGGTTCAATGATAAAAAATCGGAAAATGTCCTAAACACCATCATCAGCAAAATAAACCCGAGTGTGTAATTTCCTTGCAGTATAGCAACAGTGTAATTTTTTTTTGTATGGTCTATTTTAAAGGTATTTTAGTCAGTATTGATAACATGTCCCCTTATTTAAAAAAAAACACAGAAGCTAGTATATTTCACCAAAAAGTTGGTCTCCGTTAGACCTCCCGTTATGGGTTTATTTTCACTGAAAATTGGTCTTGTGAGCCTTTTAGGGGCCATTTCAGAACCCCTGGAATGAACATGTGTACCCAACAAACCTCTGAACCCCCCCCCCGAATCGGATAAAATCTCGCTTTGAAGAAAGATAATGCACTGCAGTCTATGTCATGCACAAAATCGTTGTTTAAGCAACTTGGAATTAAAATTGGAAGGAACTGACATTTTGGTCCCTGACCTTGGATTTAAGCTTAGCTTTCTCGCAACACTATTGACACCTTGGAGTTTTTCAATTAATCTTACACCAGTTTTGGTTTACATCACGAAATGATCACCGTCGGACACGTACCGGTGTCACCGTAAATTAATGTGCAAACCATATCATTGACTATTACACCAATTTTGGAATCAAATAACGCCTTTGTAAGTGTAATTTACTGTTGACTCCAAGAAGGTGGTCGCTCTACACCATTTTATTTCATGTAGCACATTGTGCAACTCCAACAACGTCGTGTGTGCATAGTCCTTCTACAAGTACTCCATGTATTGAGAGACCCTTTATATTGTGGATCAATGTCCACGGGTTTGGGTCCCCAGTCCGTCAATACTAGGTCATAGATTGCTTCTAGACGGACTATGTGTGGACGACTCTCATAAACATAAACATTAATGTAAAGACCTACGTTGTTTGAAGAACCGAATGGTTGCTCTCGGCACGGCGCCCGAATTCTCCCGAGCACATATACCGCCTAACGAGGCTTGTGTGAAATCCGTGGCCGACTGCTGCTGTTAAGTCTGGAGGGAAGGAATTCATCAGCCGGCCCCTATATACATCCAATACACATAGGCCCGCCAAAATCACAATCAATTGCCGGCAAAATACGAAATAATTCAACCTTCCCATTTCCTCTTTAGCTCTCTTTCCCACCATCATAATCTGAATGTTCAGGATAATTAAGATATTATTCTTACTACGTCCCCCACCAGCGCCGTTTTGCAAAGACAATCACTGAATCCTATAGCGTCCACTAAAGCATACAAAGATGCGGGAAAATTGAAAGTTCATGGTCAAATTGACAAGGCGAGAACTTTGATATAAATAGAGGGAGGCTCGATATATACAATCTAAAAACAGGCTGATTGATTTTGGTATCGACAGACAATCACAAATGATATAACACTGAAATATGTTACTGTTCTGTCATTTGGAATCGTAGGTGGAGAGGGATTTACGGACTAAAATCGAATGTACTTACCATCGAAGGGGGGGGGGCCGACGTGCTCGATTTACATTGGGAATTTCCAAACGTAAATTTGGGAACCTACACTGCAAAAACTCGGGAGTTAACACCAAGTCGGTGTCAAGCTTATTTTTAAGTGTTTAGTTTCTGGATGTTGAAATTTAGATTTATCACCGCGCGGTTTTGCTGACAAATTAATTACGCATGCATTTTGGTGATCTCCTTATGAAATGTTAGCGTAAGCTGTATAACACACAATAACAAAAAAATTCTACTAAAATGCCAGACCTTACAAAATATAAATGTTGAACACGCAAAGTTTGGTGTTATTTAATACCTGACAGGGTGCGGTCCCGTATTGAGATTCCAGGAGGGGTGTTAAATTGACACAAGTATTGTTCAATTTTGGCACCGGTGTGAAAGCAACTTAGTCCGACAGAGCCATAGTCCTGGCTCCATAGACGAAACGAATTAAGCGTGAAACTATAATGTTTCGTAACGAGTCAACTGAATTGAGTGTCATTAATTCCTTACCGTTGTAGCCGGACTTTGAGTACGGCCGGACTATAATACTTCTACACCCTGCATATTAAAAAAACTAATCAACGCTGGCATGTGTTGTTAACATGAACACCATTTAAGGAGTGTCATATCGTACATATAACCCCAAAATTTACTAACGTGGTTAATTTAACACCGAAATGGTGTAAAATCTAACATCAGTGGTGGGGTCCCCCATTGATTCCAGGATGTTGTGTTACATTTAACATCCACTGTGTTAAATTGTACACTCAAGTTTTTGCAGTGTACGTGCATTTACTATGGCATTTTCGGTTCCCATGATATTACAAAATCATCTCTTAAACCTGATTTCAATGACTTAGGGCTTAATATCATAGCATAATATTGGAATAAATTATAGCAATTCAAAGCCGTCGGGGGTTAGTGAATAAACCCCGCCGCTTTCAAACATTTCCATACATGTCAGAGGCACTATCATGATTTTGCTAAATCAGAAAACAAAAAATCCTCACAAATCAGATTTTTGCATGTCCTGTAAACCAGTACATACCCTAGACTGCGGGCTACCATGACCCCCCCTGCACCCCCTTCCCCCGGGGATTTTTGGAGACCACCATTTTTGTGAAGCTTATCCAAAGGCATTGATTCAGTTGCTGCACAATCCCTTCCTGGGTTAAACGGTGAGGCGCTTTTTCAAATGCTGCCAAAATGCAACCACCCCCCTTTGGGAGGAAGTACCAACATGCCTAGCCCCAGCACAGAAACATCACAGGCACTTATTTTTTTGTTGGTACCAATGATAGCTATGTCCTCCTCTTTCCATTGATAACCAAAATGAGTAACCATCATTCCTAGCATTACGTCAAAATGACTCATAACAGTTGCATGTTAAGCAAAAATTGTCAATTTCCATAGACTCACATAGGGTAAAATTCAATTTTCGCCAAAAATCTTAGGAATATCCAATTTTCCATGCGGTTTTTTGGCTCTACTTGAGGGAAATGACTAGTTTTATAAAATGAAGCATTTTAGTCTATAATAGTAGTTTTGGTAGTCGCTAAAATTGCAAAATATCAATTTTCCACCTATATTAAGTACATGTATTTTCATCCTTTCCTCAACATATACGTCATAAGTGACGTCATAATGGGATGTTGGCACTTATTTTATACCAATGAAAAGAACAAACTCTAAGCTACCTGTGGTACCAATTTAACAGGAATCGGATGTTCCAGTAACGAAAATAACGGGGGGGGGGGTCGGGAGTTTGTTACCAAAATGACTCGGTACGAGGGTTAAGTCAAAACGTGACAACTATATCGAAGGGGTGGGGGGGGGGGGGGGGGGGGGGGGGGGGGGGGGGGGGGGGGGGGAAGTGACTTCCCTAAGCCTTGTAAGATCGACTGATTTGCCAGAGCACTCTTATGAGAGATTTGTTTATGCACATCCAGAGAGCCAATTATCACCGCGCCTGATTTTGGTACCAGGCAGATATGGCAGGGCCAGAACTTCTCCACCAGATGATCATGTTGGAAGTTAAATTATGGTGCACCGATATACCGTGGCCAGCAGAAGAGTTGATTCCAGTCAATAGTTGTCTGACTAATAGTAAGAAGGGAATATCTGATGACATAGAAGACAATTAGAACATGACTCAAGAATAGGAGGAGGAAAGAGAAGATCATTTCGAATCAAGTAGCTGCCATTAAGCTCGATACCAAGGAATAAGCATCGCTTAAAAGATCGTCAATTGAACACTACCAGATTTATTAAATTGGAACTTCCTTCGTTAGCGACCCAATACACGGTGTTTCTCAAATGTGATCGTAGCCAGAGGTGGTACATGTCTGTCTGCTTCAGCCGAATTCTGCAAAGTCCTTTGTCGGTGCATGTTGCAAGCCACATGGGGCCAGACCACGAGATGCTGCGAGTGTCCTGATCTGCTTCCGTAGACTCACCTTCTGCAAGGAAACTTTGATCGGCCCCGATTGTGGATCTCAATCAGCTGAGACAAAACCGCCACTGCCCATGAGAAGCCATCAAATACAATAGATATGCCACTTGGTTGACAGCAGTCTTTCTTTCCCCACAACCAACTCCCCCAAATTCCTTGGAGACTATTTCAAAGACCCGCACTTGCTTAAGAAACTACCCGGACCTATGGCGGTCAGCAGCCGGGCCTCGTCCAACACAGGGGCGCTCCATACCAGATACTTGGCAGCTATGCTCATCATGCTAACCGCTGCATGTAAAGTTGTCCGCTGGCTGGCCGAAGAACGACCCCGCGACCAGGCCGGCAAGGAGGCATCCACGACGGATCAAGCTTCCTGGATTAACCCTCCCATATACAGGGCAAGCATACTCCACACAGAGCAAGCGCCGTCGATCTCATGTCATGTGACATACAGGGTAATGGGGACAGCCCCTGTGTGGGGGTTCAAGGGCAGAGACTACGGAAGCCTGAGTGTAACATTTTTTTATGTGCCTTCGGAGGCCTCCTCTAGAACATGCTGACGTGGCAGGGTCCAGGGGCGGAGCCCTCAGGATCTCTTGGGGTTTTAGCATGTTTCAGTGCATCCGAGAGCTCTCGGTACCTCACCTCATGAGCAGATGAACTATAATTACTGTCGGGGTCCAGGGTCGGAGCCCGTGAAGCTCTTGAGTTTAAATAGCATGTTGGAGTGCCTTTGGAGAGATCTCAGTTATCTCATTATCTTGAAGCGAGATGAACTCTACACCCCCTGACGGGTGGTCGCAAGGTGACGGGAGCCCCAGAACCTCTCAGTTTTTTTTAAGTATTTTTTTGGAGTGCTTTCGGAGAGATCGCAGTTATCTCACTATCTTGAGGCAGATGAACTATACTGCCCTGTGACAATAAACAACAAAAAAACCCAAATCACACATCATTTCACGCCCCTTAGGTGTGTCCGGGGCATGTGCTCCCCTCCCCGTGCCCCTCCTTAGCGAAGCTACGCCCTGCTTCCTCTGTTGGTTTTATATATAAGAGAGTGCAGTCCCCGCGACTCCTAATTATACAAGACTATCACAGTGGCGCCGGGCGCTCCATAACCAGGTCACTCAAAGTGACGCCTGGCACGGCCACGCAGACACAAAGCATACACTGTGCCCCGAATGGACTTGCGCGGTGATGGTTCTCCTCCATAAGGGTCAGCCCATCTAAAGGGCCCCTTGATCTCGCCTTTGACATCTGCAATCCTGTGCGCCATTTTTCCAAGATTGTCTTCCAGACACAACGACAGGCTCCCGCATTCTCAGGCCGGTCGCCGGCACAGATGCCCAACAGGAGAGGCATGAGCACGCCCCCCCCGGGCTTTTTCCATCCCTGAGCCGACAAATACCACAACCAATCACCTGTTTTTTTGTTAATAATTTCTTAACAACAACAACTTATGTGGACGCATTTGGTTGCGTCTCTAGCGTACACTCCTTGCCTGAAGCGCTCGCAAGCAGGCGTAGTAAAAAGCTTGTTGCTACACTTAGTAACCATCTGTCAACACATCAAGACTCAAGAAACCATGGTTAAGCGGTTCAAGGTGAATCATGAGTAAGGAGCTGTGGTGTGGCTAGTGTATAGTAGTCATAGACCATTTTTACCATAACGGCCCTCTATATATACACTTGAAAAGGCTAACTACTTCATTTTTAAGTGTTTACTTTACTCAAACTAATCCACAGTGCATGACAAAGTTTATATATTAGGGGACACCGGCATTTTTCCTTTTAAAGAGCAATTAAGGTGTAATACACGGTGTTTTCATTGTTGGTTGGTGGCCATTTTTGAATATGACCCTCTAGATGCAGGTTTACGCATTCCAAAAGTGTTCAAAAGACTATTCTTTGGTGTGTTATTGGTGTGACTAATTAGTCACATATTGGCATGAATTTGGATACAAAATTAAGATATATGTTCCACAAGTGCATTAAGTGAATATTGGCCGCCATTTGAAAAGCACCCTCACTCTTACTCTTTAACCCGAATGGGGATTTGCAGACAACCTGATTTTGGATAGCTATATGTATAAGATTTCCAAAAAGGGGTCTCCAAAAATCCCCGGGGGGGTTCCGGGTTTTCGGTTATGGGCTCATGACCTACCACCAAGTGCTAAGTGCTAAGTCTGAAAGTAACCTAATGACAATTCGATATTCGTAAGTCATTTACTGTCCGTATGGACACTTACTACAACACCTCACTGAATGGAGATTCATATCTTTAAACATTTTTCTCTTCCTCTTCCTTTTCGGTAATTTTTTTTTCAGATGCACACAATGCACAAAAAAAAAGCAAACGATATGGTTAAAGGCTTTTATCTAATTTTGAAAGTTCATCCTTTTGCGGTCATTTTAAGGGGGAGAAAAAAAGGAGGTACCAACTTCAGGGAGGTCAGGGTTTAATGGCAAGCCATAAAGGGCCATAACGTAATGCCGCAACGCGTTTCGACATTTCACAGCAACGCGTTGCGACATTCAGCAACGCGTTTTGCGGTGTAGGCCAATCAAAATCATGAATTTCGGTACGTATTCAAAATTACACTCACAACGCTTTGCTAGATACTTTGCACCGCGTTCCAAACCTTCACACACTGCGTTGCAAGCTTCACAAACGCGTTGCAAGGCTTCACACGCGTTGCCTAAAGTCCACAAGCCCTAAAGGGTCATAACGTTTGTCGCAACGCGTTGTGACAAAAGTCACAACGCGTTTTGCGACTTCGGCAACGCGTTGCGACTTTCCAACGCGTTGCGACATTTAGCAACGCGTTGCGACATATCGCAACGCGTTGCGGTTTTCGCCCAATCAAAATCATGAATTGCTGGTGACGTATTTCAAAAATATAAATCTCTCACAACGCGTTTGCGACCTTCACAACGCGTTGCCAACCTTCACAACCGCGTTGCGGGCAATACGTTATTACCCTGTATGGCCTTCACAACGCCGTTGTGAAGTTTACAACGTATTGTGTGAAGCTCGCACGCGTGTGAAGGCTTGCAACGCGTGTGAAGGCCAAAGGTTCCATAACGTATTGCCGCACCGCGTTTGTGGATCATTGTTTTGAAATACATCCACAGAAATGCCTTAATTTTTATTGGCCGATGCCGCAACGCGTTGCCGACATGGTCGCAACGTCCTGCTGACTTTCTCACAACGCGTTGCGGCAATCGTTATGACCTTATGGCCTTGTTGACCTTCGCAACGCGTTGTGAAGCTGCAACGCGTTGGGAGCTCGCAAACGCGTTGTGAGAGGCTTTGCAACGCGTTGTGAGTTTCCACCACGCGTTGCTATATACTTTGCACCGCGTTGGTGGGTCCTATTTTTGAAATACGTCACGAAAATATCATTTTAATTGGCCGACACCGCAACGCGTTGTGACACATTTTGGCAACGGCGTGCTACTTTTCCTCGCCAGCGTTGCGGGCGGCATACGTTTATGGCATTTATGGCTTTCCATAAGGGTGTCCCGTCAAATCGGAAAGTGTGTGTGTGTATGGGGGGGGGGGTAGTTGCCAACCCTTGCCTATAGTCTTATACTGTGTAAAATGGTACTTTATGTTATATGATTCTACTGTAAGGTTAATACTGACCGATTTTGTTATTTTTCTTATTTTTTTAG
>JAMKCH010037956.1:0-13882 GCA_023653785.1 Ophioderma brevispina | reverse complement strand
TTTTGTTTTTTGGGTTTCTACGGTGGAGAATATGTCATGATGGTGGGGGCGATGTGGATTTTTTCTTTTGAGGGGAGTATATCCATGGTGTCTATTTGAAAAGGAAGGCATGGTATTTTCTCTCATCTTGAATGAGTTTTTATTCAGGGATTTAATTTTGCTATATCTAGGCATGAAGTAACTTCATGAGAGTATGCGTAGATTGCTGTAGCAAGGCCAGTGTTTTTAGCTGGCATGTAAGCAATGAAGGGAGACCGTATGCCCTATCTCTGGTCCAGCTGTTACCCACCGCCCTAGTTTTGATTCCATAGTGTTGACTGTCAAGCGTTAGAAAATCAGCAAACGTTCAAGTTCGTCCTGCCCGAATTCACAGATTGCTTATCAAGGTCAGGTTTGACATGCATATAATTCTATGTAATTGGTATGGTAGACTTAAAAGCCATTATCAGTGATTCAACCCCGAAAAGAGTCCAAATATTTGAAGTTTTTCAGGATTAGCTTATAAGTGAAGGAATCTGTAGAATCTGTTAATGTTATTCCTATTTTTCCACCTGAAAATTTGATAGAAAATGAAGAACATAGGAATTTCAAGATTTGAAGGTCTCCTTCAATTATGTGTTGCAGTAAGTGGTGCCGTACGGACAGTAATGACTAAAATCTCCGATTTTGTCTATTTCGGTTGCTTTTGGTTATCATTTGCAGGTATATTAGGAGATGCTTGTGACAAAACATGCAAAAGATCTGATTTTTGCATGATTTTTTTTTCAATTTTCTGGTTTAGCAAATCACTGATATGCCTTTAACTATTTTAGGGTTTGTTTGTTTGTTGTGTGTTTGTTCATTTGTTAGCCTATGGAGTGGCAACATCTTAAGATGGCTTGATGTTATTTATGCACAGGAAAAATGTATCCAGTTGCAATCCAATTTTAATTCTAATTTGATCCAGTGGGACTTAAATAACACTAGCCAGCTTTTTCAAATCACACCTTAAATTAAAAACACATTTCTAATATTTTTTCTCTATTTGATACATCTCCTTTTCTTCCTTTATCTAATTATTCCATATTCACAATTTACCTGAATTGAATTGACTACAAAGGGCGGCAGGATAGAACGAGAGACATAACATTAAGAGCTTGTAAAAATGGGAGCGGAGATTAGGACGTCGGAAAACAACATGCTAAGTTGCCTACATTTGCAACTCTGTTTAAAGGTAGTTTGCATTATTTATTAGAAACAAGCAACATGTTTTTTATAAATTACCCCAAATGATATGTGCTACAAGTAATTGAATTAATTTAAAGATATAAATTAGTCATGAGGTTGCTACCCTCAACTCAGTAGTTAGACCCTCGTTATAAACCCATTAGGATGGAAGCTAACTCTGCTTTAAGGTGAGGTAGTAACCTGATGACAACCATGTCCATGCCCACTTACCTCATCAAAAGTGAGATTTTGATATTCAGAAGAATAAGTTCAATTTGCTCATTACCCCAGTGAACTTAAGACCAGAGTAAATGTTTCCTTTTGAGGTTTTGAACAAAAGCTTCCCCAATGTTGGCGACCCCCTCTCTCTCACATTCATACACTGTCCTGTGGACCAATTTGGTTCACATATATGTGGAACCACTTGGTAACCAAAGTTATCATTTCTAATCACCATTCCATGTTTTTTTTGTCCATTTTTTCTAATTTAAGTCCCAAATTTATGCAATTCTAGGGAAACACTTGCCATTTCCTTAAAGGCTGACTCGGGAGTACAATATATATATATTTTTTTGTAGTACATTGAAGTGTTTTTACTGTTTCTAGTATTAATACTCTCATCTAAACTAAAATAGCCCCTGAAAAGCGTAATTCCAAAGTTAGATGAATCGGATTTTTGTTTTCATGCAGTAAAACAAAATTTTTATTACAAAGTTGTGAGTTTCTATATCAGGACATCGATTGGAGCTTAGTTATTTTACCACTAATTATTATACGGAGAAGCATTATGTAATGCAAAGAACACAATTTTGTTGAAATCGGTGTGCCTCATTGGGAATCCCATGTTGGATTTTATGTGGTACTTGATTCAGCATGTTGTACCATTTTGGTTGCTGGAAAAACATGAAATAGCTTGATGCATTTTACCCTTCATATTAACATTTCAATTAAATCAAAATGTTTCAGGGGATTGAATATTTATCAATGCAACTTGGCTTTAATTTTTGAATGGTGGGAGCGATGCACCTGAGTGGTATTGAGCATGATGCACAACTTAGGCATCTGAAAATTGGCACATTCAAATCAACATGGGTTGTTTTTTGTCTATATAATTTCCAGCTTCTTTGTTTGTGAGCTAATTATAGAGGTAATTGTACTGTTGGGTGGGGATACAGTTGGTAATGATCTATGTGTTATAGCTGGCATTGCTCTTACTTTGCTGTAAGATGGGAACATGACCGTGTAATAAGTTATATCGTGCCTAATAGTTGGGTCAATTTGGGCCAATTCTGTGACCGTGGAGAGCAGAGCATCATTCTCAGGGATTTATCTTCTATGAAGGGAATGCACAAATTTAGCACCGGGGGTAAAAAATTAATAAAAAATGCTTTGGAGTGCGGTAAAAAGGTAACCAAAGTGTTTGTCTGCCACAAGGATTAAAAAGGTATAGTTTGTACTCTTACAACGTATGGTACGGAGTATAAGACAATATGGTCAAAGGTCAAAGGTCATCACGAAAGGTAAATCTGAAATATTGCTCGATCTTTAAAAATGGGCTCAAATTGGTTAATCTTTCCTCAACGACTGGCCCAAGAACATTTTGCACCTCTACATAATTTGGTAAAATTTGGAGATCAATAGAGGTCAAGGGGGTTGACTGGTGTTTGTCATTATCTAGATACACAAATACCAAATAGAGTGTCAATACTTTTGTGCAATCCCTGTGAAAAGGTTAACAATTTGAGACCATTTTTTAAAAATTGGTCCAATATAAAGATTTAACCTTTGTTGATGACCTTTTTTGACCATTTGACTATTTTTCTTATCTCCATAACCATACCTTGTAAGTAGTACAAACTATACCTTTTTTGAATCCTTGTGACAAGACAAAACACTTTGGTTACCGTTTACAACAATCCAGGCATTTTTCAATTTTGACCCCTGGTATAAGGAATTTTTCCCCCTCCGGATTCCGCCCACACTTTCAGGAGAGGCACCTCCGCCTCTATAACCTTTCATAGAAGATAAATCCACTGAGAAATGTTCCGCTCTCCACGGTCACAGAATCGCTCCAAATGACCCATCTAAAATATCTGTAATAATTCTTCTCTCTCTGTATCAAGACTATGCCCCCCACATTCCTGAGGAGCTCTGTAGTCACTCTTAAGAGTGAAAGTCAATCTCAATTGCTTAATTCTCAAATTAGCAAAATTTGGTAATTGAATTGTCATTTCTATCTTCAAATTTCATAGGTTCAAGCCATAACACTTACATTTTGCAAAAAAAAAAAAAAAAGGTCTCCCACCCACCCAATGACATGAATCTGTGAACTTTCTATTTCAACTGTCCAAATGTTTTATAGCTGCCACTATTAATACATTGGAGTGGAAAATTTAGATCTTAAAACATTTGTGGCAATTTGAGACAGCAAGGCTTATGATACTCATCTGGGAGGGGCAAGCACAGCTGGTAGAATGGCGAAGTGACTGACTAGAAGAAGCCATTTTATCCTCATCTTTTTCTTAGTTGCCCTTGTCATACCTAATCGCTGGCGGCAATTGATAGGGACATTTTGAAGCACAAATGGTCCTACCGCACAGTTTTCCTTGTTGTTGTTGATGGCATATCATGTTTAAACAAGCGTTTGCTTTGCTTGATGGTAAATTGTATGGACTAGAATTGCTCGCAGGGTGAATAGAGCCTGCCATGTAATAACTGCTTGTGATGTTCTATGCATTTACTTGGCTAAATGTCACTTTTGATATTTTTTTGTAATTGAAAAGCAACAAAATCAAAAGACAATTGGTTTTTAAGTACCAGTGTACTCACCGGGTGTGGATGCAGTGCTAGCACCCTGGGGTTTGCGCAAATTACCCAAAATCATCCTACTTTTACTTAACAAGGCCCCCTCGCACCTCAACCTCGCACCTGAGGTCCGTCCGGGTCCTGGGTACCCTCTTAGTACTATATTTTAAAGTTTCTATAGAGAATTTTTAGGCACCCACATAGTGTGTCATAAAGTAATTTCGTCTAGATCAGACACTTATGATTTCTACCGTGTATTTTGGCGTACAAAATGTCTTTCAAAGAGAGAAAACAAGAATTTTTGATTTGCTTATATTTCCTTATAAAACATAGGCCTGAATGTTTGAAATTTGCTTCTATACAAATTAGAATTTTAAAATTTTTGCATCAAAGAAACATTTCTCAGCTTATCCGTTCAGATGGGATATTTTTTGATGGAATGCTTTACACCAGGACTGATTTTTAGGGACACTGATATGGTGAAATCTCTTGGTTGCACTTTTAGACTTTTAAAGTGGATATTTTGTAATTTTGCTTGAATTCTTTGTGCATGTTCTACAACCCGAGTGGCATAAACCAACCTTGGCAATGATAGGGGGCAGAAGGGGTGTCCGAGGTCATTATTCTGAGGGCAAAATTTTGGGTCCTTCTTCCATAACACTGTACAATGGTCAGGTCATTGTGGAGGGCAGAATTGGGATTTTGTTAGTAGGTGGCAGAATCCACCTCAATGAGTATGTGGAGATTGGGACAGGGTTACATAATGTTTTGATTTTGTATTCAAAAAGGTTATTGCTAATTTACCATTGTCAAATTAAATCGTTGAAGGATCTCTTTATGTACAACTGATTCTGTGAAATTTACAGTTGCCATATCTGCCCCTCCAGCACAAAGCAAGTGATATGTATTCAGAATTAATTTAGCGCGCCGTATGATGCCAAAGGTATCTGTGTCTTTGAAGCTTTCCAGTTTGTAAATGCAAGAATAGAAAACATGGCTGCCTTATGAAATTACAATTTAATGAGGACATTGATTGTGAATGATGCTGCATCTTGTGTTTTGCTCAAGTCAGCTTTCCATTTCGAATTTGGTACCCTCACCTGAGGATGTACATTTGGGAAGACAGGGTCAAGGATAAGTATAAATGTTGTCATATCTAGGCTGCATTTATACCATCACGGGAGCAAACTGCCCTGGACAGCCTCTAATACAGGGGCTAAGCTTGGGTTAAGAACGTCTGAAAGCTAAATCCTCTCGTTTCCCATTGTACTCAGGAGCACGTTTTGCGGTTCCTTAGAAAACGGTGTCATCTGTTTTTGCGGAGTTTTTTTATTTACGGTACACTGGGCTGATCTTTGCCCTCTGGGAGCTCGTCTGGGAGAGGGACCCTCAAATCATGAGGACAAGTTCCATTCCCTTTCTAATCCTGCAATGTGTTGGGATATATCATAGCCACAAACCCGGTATAGGGACGGAGTGATAGAGGTTGCATATCTAGCTATAGATTTATGAGACAAGATGTGTTGGCCGGGAATAGCAATTCCGCATGTGCTGATATTGATGTTTCGTTTTGGGGGGGGGGGGGTGGTCAAACTTTTCTTTGCCTTTTTGTTTCAGTCTATTAGTACAGGAAGAATTTCTTGCATCTGGAAGAAGGTATTTCAATCATTCGCAGTAACCAGATGCTCATATAGCTTTTTTGCAATCTTGATGACCCCCACAATTGGATGTCAAACAAATCTTAAGGAGCTAGGAGATCCATTGACTCAACTGCCTTATTTTTCATTTTGTTTTGTATTATCTAGTATTTGATTGCCATCCTTCTTTTGTATGTGATTCTCTGTATAAAAAGGGCCTGGCAAAATGTTCTTTGCAAATGTAATGTCTATTAGGGGAAAGTAGTAGTAGGATATGTAGCTGCATAACTATTTTACATAGTACACAACCAATTTCTTCATGGGAGAGTTAAGTAGACATGGAGACCCACCCGCATGGGTACAACATCGCCGGCCGCAAAAAGTGGGGGTAATCATCCACCTAGACACATGCAGTAGCTTAACCACAAGTCACCCCATGCGGAAGTGCCTGCGTGGGTACTCACATGCAAATGAGCTTTGAGCTCTGTATGATTATTTTAGTAAATTATCTGCTATTTTACCTGTGTTATATATTTTTACACAGTATGTCATATATAGGGTTTTTTTGGTGATGCTCAACTCAAATTTAGATGTTACTAAGCTTGTTGAAAAATGATCAGAAAGTCATAAACAGTGGATTGTTTGGCACCTCTATGACCCAAAGTGTTGCCAACCAGGCAGCAGCCGGTGGCGGCCAAGCTTCATTCATAGCGCAAAACTGCCGAACGAGTCATTGGACGAGCTTGAACAGTGACCGGAATTTGAAGTCATGTACGCGTTTATAAATGATCAGTGATTGTGAGTGGGAATTCCCGTACGAGCTTTGACCGCTCGAAATTGCCTTGCTTTAGTCGATGGTGCATAATTGTGCTGCAAAACTATCATCAAATCGTTTTTAAGACCGGACATGAGAGGAATTACTACATGCAGGTCAACGAATCATATTCCACGGTGGTGCATAGGCCACTGGTACAGGCCCGGGTACATGGTCCGCAGCTATAAATAGGGGTGACCCTGCGATTGAACATGAGGTAAAACAAGCCTCGTTCAAATGGATCCCGTTTGTACCGTTATTCATACAACAAAATACTTACACTGGAGTTGATTCTTCAACTCCAACGGATTTGAGTGGAAAAATATTGATAATAAACATTTTTCGACTTTAGAATGTTTGTCAAGTTCATGGGAATGCCAAAACGACGCTATCTTGGCCGGCCCCCCCAGAAGGCAGCAGCCAGTAGGGAGTAACTGTAAAGTACTCCACGAGGATTAGCTGCATAGGTAACTCCGCTACTGGTGGCTTACATGGGTACCTGCCAGTCACCTAGCTGGCAACTGCAGAGTACACTATAGGATGGTTATGCTAATACACATAGTGCCTATCCACCTAGTGGTCTTGTGTACTTCACAAGTACTTTGTTGTAGGTACTGCATCAGAATGCATCAAAGGGGTACCCTTGGAGTAGAGCTACGAGAGAACATGGCGACGCCTAGCTCTGGGTTAGACGTGTTAGGAATCTTGCTGTGTAGTCATCGTCTTTTCCCCTCTGCCAGCATTGATTCTATTAGGTCCTGGGCACTCCAGCATCTGGCGTTTACCATGACATGATTAAGTTGTTCCAATTTCTCTTGTTTGTGCATCTCTCAGACTTAGTAAGGAAGAGGGGATCTAGAGTGAATGAATGTTTCCTTCACGTCTATAAAACACTATAAATTCTGTCAGTGATGGTGTTCTGAGGGGAGGCAGCAAGGGTTAGTAGGATTTCAATAATTAATATGGTTGACAGTAAATGTAATGATTGGGATGTCTCATGCAATGTCCCCCAATGTTGTACAAATCTGTTATCCTGCTGAAGACTACTGTTGTTTCATATCCTATTGAAAACCCATATTTCAGATTGGAGCAGGTGCCATTTTTACCTATTTTTTTTCTGCATTTGAAAAATTGTGTATTTTATGAGAAAGTTTTAATACCAAGTTGATAAAAAGGATTGAAAAAGTGTACGGATGTACCAATTTGACTTCAAACTATCACCTTTTTTAGCTATACCATAGGCGTCTATGGCAGAATCGTTTCAATATTACCTAGGCAGTGGGCAGCGAAACAATACATAGTATACAACTATACGGAACATGAGGAGGACTCTTGTTAAAACTATGGACACGAGGTGACTGCCCAATAGGCTACTTTGCTGAGGGGCGCAGCCCCCGACGCAAAATAGCCACTATTGAGTCACCGGGGACATTGTTTGAACACCGGAGGATCGAAGAAAGGCAGTTATATTTGTTTTATTATATGTCATTAATATATTCAGTGTTCATTGATTAGTTAAAAGATTTATAAACAATAAGGTATAACTTGAGATTTAGCCTAAGCCTAGCCTACCCGAGACTAGCCTAGCCCTAGACTACCAACATGACCCATGCCGGCAGTAAATATTGCAGTGTTGTCGTCAACCTACTTACAGAATAAACCCCATCAAACATGCACAGGCTGTTCTTAATCTGCATTTTAGTGTTCACACTTCATGTCATTTCTTGATCACTTAACAGCTGGAATCTTGCCTGATTTGTATCCGTACCGTCACTCACTGCATTTTTGCGTGTATCCATGTTGACAATTTGTTTTGATGATCATTGATACCAGGGCTGACATTGTGTAAAATTGGAAGCCGTAAAGAGTCTTTTTCTGGGAGCCGCAAATAGTTCTTTTGAGAGCCGTAAATAGGTTTTTTCTGCAGAATTGGGTAATTTATATTTGTATGTGGTCCACTTTAACCAATCATGAACACGAATTATATGAATGACGTTAAGATAAACAATCAATAACTAGGGACTGTGCCACAATATCCAAACATGATTCAATGTGTTGTAGCACATGAATAGGATTGCATTTGTCTTGCGAGTTGTCCCAAAGATGACTGAAACAACCCAAAAATGGCTTATTAGTATTGTATGTTTTTTTAATTGGTCTCAGTATAACCTTTGGTTATCAGTGTGCAGGACCTTTGCTTTCTAATGATGCCAAGGGTTGAAGACAGCGAGACCTGGGCAAACACCCTTTCTTTAATATATCGAAACTGGCTCCATTTTACATACACAGGCATGATTCTCCATGTACACGGGACCGAAGCTTAGTCCCCTCTGGAGGACAGGATATTCTCCTGGTTCCCTTTGCCCAAAGAAACCATGGAGAGCGAAATTCCAGTTTTAATTACAGTTCTTATACAAATTAAGTACCGATTAAATCAATGGGCAGTGCCCCGTTTGGGACTTGGACGCAGGGCCTTCTGCAACCAGGTGAATATCTTCAGAACTTTAATGGAAGGGCAGTATCCCAAAACCACACAGTTCATTTCTGGCACAGATAAACAGTGTTTTCTGCCAGTTTTCAAAATTTGGGTGGGTCAGTCAAAAAGAACCCAAATCATTTTTTAAATCCATGGTTTTCACTTTATAGTTTAACCACTTAATGGTGCCTTCAGATTTAGGTCAACTTCATTAAGTTTTCAACTAGTACAACCTTTACTGTGCAAAACAGGAATGTGTGTGTTGTAAGATAAGCCATGGGATGAAGTAGCTAGCTAATAACTATTCATTCACCCAGCTGGCATTTTTTTTCCTTTCAAACCAATCGTCAACATAAGCGGTCAGGTTTCGGTTCATAATAGGTCAATCAATATTTGGGTTCTCCATTTAAGACAATCCAGGAGACAGTAGGAAACAATAGTCCTGACAGAAGAAGCTATTAAGACGTTATTCCTTCCTGCGCAGTACCTGAACGCTGACCAGTTGGAGAGGGCTTCTTTGCTGCATGCTGGATCAATTTACGTCTGTAGGGCTTAAATTTAAGCAGGATTTTCTTATTAAGTTGTGAATGGAATTAGAATTGACTTCCATATCCCCTTGAAAATGGATGTGAAATATAGAAGACTGGTTTGAAATGCCCTTACCTTTCTATGAAGGGGAGTAGTAGGGCAACTTTACAGGAGCATTTTGTGTGATAGACATGGCTACCTGTTCGCAGAAAATTTTGGGGGTCAAATTGATATCTGTCCTATGAAATAGAATTCAGGCCGAGTGAAATTTTTTTTAGCATCTGGGTTTTTGAAAATAAAAGGAGCATAGGTCTTTATTTATATCCGATAATAGGTGAAAATATTCATTTTGTTGTCGTCTGCAAGAATTGCAGAGGCTCATCATAGGGATTACTCTGGTGTGTAATTATATGTGGTGTGTATGTCAAATGTGTCACCAAAAGTAAACTTAACCCTAAACAGGTCCTCAGGGGGGGGGGTTTGTTTGCCGAACACGCCGAGAGATGCAATGAGAATCTTTTTTTAATTTTTGACGACGAGAATCAATAATGAGTAAGCAAAATTTTGACATTTCATTGCATCTTGGAAGTTTTCCCGGCACCGGAAGTAAGTAAGTGGACGTTTAAAGTCAGTAAATAGCGCGAAGCACATGGAACCAGGGACACCTCTGCGGGGAAAAAAAACAGTGCCGAGGAAGCACTGAGAAATCATTCGTCTCCTCGGGGAAGGGAGGGGAGGGGAAAGGAGGGAGGAAACGGTACGCGATGCAATGAGAATCATTCACCTCCTGCGGGGAGGAATGGTCCGAGTGCAATGAGAGTCATTTTGTTCGCGACAGAAAATTAGTAGGTTTAAAGTCTGAGATGCATGAGAAGCAATTATCGACTGGTTTTGACGGGTAATTGACTCTCAATGCTTCAGGATGGGTTAGGGTTTAAAAGTGGCGTAAGTTGTTAGCACCGAGATCAATAAGAATCATTCACCTTCTGTGGGGAAACGGTCTGAGATGCAATGAAAATCATTCATCTCCTGCGTGGGGGAGGAAAAAGTCCGAGGGGCAATGAGAGTCAATGAGAATCATTCACCTTCTGCGGGGAAACGTTCCGAGATGCAATGAGAAGCAATTATCGAATATTGGTACCAACGGATGTTGGCATCTCATGATCTAGAGACAGGTTAGGGTTAATATATGGGAGTATGAGGGATCCATAGTGAGTCAGTAAGGGCTATGATAATGTAACTTGGCGGAAGGAGGTGGTCGGGTGGGAAGTAGACAGTGGTGATCTAATTTGACCTTTGTGACATCATGTGACCTTTGGCCTCATTGACAAAAAACAGTGACGGCGACGGGACACTCGCATTCGGGGACCGTGGGTATTTTTAGCATGCTTGCATTGGGTGTCCTTTTTGTACTTCTGTTAGGTAGGCCTTCTACTCCAGGCACAAAGTAGTGAAATTCTGTCCAAATATTCCCTAGAAAGAAATGGGAAGAGGTATTATTAAAATAATGTCAAGGAAATATGGATATTCATACGAACAAATAAACAAAAAAAAAGGACAGTTCTGAAGGATAACCGTTATGATGATGTTAAATTTCAAAGCGGATTAGATTTCACTCATCCTTTCAGCTTAGGACTGACCAAGCAAATTGGCCATATAGCACTCGGTTCATTACCTTTATTTGTTGAAATGTAATGTCAATTAGATTACTGTAAAGGGAAGGGATATTAAAAACATCAATCCAACTTGATAAGTGAAGTATAAAAAAAGCTTCCATTTTATATGCTATAAAATTTATTTTTAAATACAGATGTTAGGAACGTATCAATTATATTCTTTCAATCTCTCTCTATCTCTACTCTTTTAAAAAAAAATCAATAATGCACTTTTTCTGTGATCTTCCATAAAAAAGACGGATACAAGGGGTCAAGCACGGAATTAGAAGCATGAGAAAAGGATCTCCTTGCATGCTTGTGAAGGTATCAGTGACTTATTTTGACCCAGAGCGGGTTTTTTTGTAAATTGTATATGGACAATTTAAGAATCCTAACCGGGGTGGTATTGTGCCGGGTTTTATGCGCTCTTGATGCCATGAGGCAACAACGGGATTGGGTTTCAAGGATCAGAATTGATCAACAATAATAGAGAGGGCAGGAATATCTGCAGCTTCCAACTTTACAGAAAATTAGGCCCGGAGGGAGCGAGGATGCAAGGGAAAGAAAGTACGTCTAAACATATTAAGGTTTTTGTATGAAAAGCGAAGGGGATATTTAGGATGGAGTTGGCAAGGGCAAGGATTGGATATTTGAATGGAGAGAATGCCATGGATTAAATTTCATAGGTTGGGGCATGAGCACAGGCACTGGTATGTCTGTTTTTTATTGGATGTTAAAATTATTAGTATTTCTCAGAATATACTCGTAGATTCTATGGTGTCAATGGCATGAAAATGATTTTCTACTCACAGAAATATACACTGGCGCGATCTCCAACTTTAATATAATAATAAAAGTTAAACTTTTCTATAACTATAAAATGATCGCTATTTGCACCTTGCCGTTAAAACTAATGGTCGTTTGTTATCTGTATCCCATGCATATAATTCGTAGTTTGTGCCTTCACGTCACTTGCATTCGACGTATTATTGACACCGTCACCAGTAACTCGTCATCAACCTAATTATCCATATTCATAAGCTAACACAAGAGCTTGAAATATTCGTTTTTTTACCCAGAATGACGTTTGTTTACAGCCGTACGCGATGAATGTATCTTAAATAATAGGGGTACGAAACAAAACACTATCAACCAATCAGAGCAGCCATTTTACAAAACACGTTTCGACAAGAAAGGTAACACAGCGTTTCGCGTGGGACGAACACCGCGTCTGCACTGCGCCGTCTGCGCCTGACCTTGAATTAACGAAACCGTGCCCTTCCCGCGAATTCATGCTTGTTTGTAAATAGAAAATTGATACTTTTATTATACAGCGGCACACGGCAATACGACATGCGTATACTATAAGCGTTAAGGAGAGGAGTTCTGTCAGGGAATATTAAAACACGGATGATTAAAACCATAAGCAAAAAAAACCAGCAAGCAGAGAAAATTTTGTGAATTATTTATGTAAGTAGAGGATAAAACATCAACATGTAGTCATATCGTGATTTCACGTTGCAACCTCGAGACTCGGTGTGAGCTCGGTGTGCATGACATATCTGATTTCTTTCTGCCTGCTTGTCGTGCATGACCAGAACTTGAGAGTGTCACTGCCGATTCAATGTCCTGCATACTATACTGTCGGCCCGGGGGTGTGGCCGGGCCGGTGTTTTGATTGCAGCCAAAACAGCCTCGGACCTGAGCTGAGGGACCTCGGTGGCAATTCATGATTTTATGAAGAATTCAAATAATTAATATAAATTCAAGCATGAAGATGAGGTTTCTCGCGTCAAGTTGGCCATATTCAAGTTCTGACCAGTGTGACTAGACACGAGTTCGTCACCCTTGACAAAACTTGAACAATTGACTCGGCCTAGCTTAGCCATAGCCTAGACATCTAGGCCCTAGCTTAGCCGGTAGCATCATGCAGATTGTAGCATGGTACAATGACAACAAACGCGAATGTAGGAGAATCTAAGATGATTTGCAAGATTTGTCAGCTTGATTGCTAAACCGATTCTGGCACCTTTCTAACCCTGGCTAGGAACCTAGCTAGTAAAAAAGGAACTTCTCAATAACCGTAACACCGTTATGACGTTTTCATAATATTTTATGGTTTTTACCAGCGGGGTTTGTTTGGGGGGAAACATGATTGGAAACAACTCTATAACAAGTAACGGAAACAACAGAAAAGACAGGTGGCCGAAAAGACAACGGATACAGTAATCAATTAAAAGTGTATTATTCACATATACAACAACCTAACGTACAGAGACTGGCCCTATTTCGATAAAGATCCAGTCTCTAAAAGTAATTGAAGAACGAGTCAACGATGTAGGCACAGAAAGAAATGATATTTGAACGTAATGAGCTCCAACATAAAAGTGACGGATGCTGCGACCGATGGCTAGCTGGCGAGAGAAATGGAGCCCGCCCTCACAGCATCGTTCAATGGGAACACGGCCGAGGGTGGGCCGGCGTCCCCCTCTCCTGATTGCCAAGATGCGTTTCTCTTCTTCGTCGCACAAATGCGTACCTACAAAGAGAATACATCTGCAATCAGGGGAGAGAGAACGAAGGACACTTATCGTCGCAATTAGCGCCATAATTAAGTAATCAATTATCTAACAATCCTGCATCAATTATCAGGGGAAGGATTTGATTTCATCAATACAAGCCGAAATACGCTAATCGCAGAATGTGCGCCCTGCACTAAACATCGTTTACAAGGTTCCTTCCCCGTCGCCTTCCATGCCGT
>JAMKCH010037955.1:0-14112 GCA_023653785.1 Ophioderma brevispina | reverse complement strand
AGCGTGAACTAGTATTGCGTGAAGGTCGACTGATTGCGTGCACTAATTTTTACCGTTGTAGCCGGAGTGTGAGTACGGCGGACTATCTAAGTACTTCTAACCTGTTATTGGTGACTTATGACAGCGACTAAATCCATGTCTAACCTAAGCGGCTAACAATCGCTACAATAATAGCGGTTAGAATTGTTGAGATACCTCAAGATTTAAACAAAAGTGGTACTTCATTTATTATACTACCAAGTGGTTTTCAAGCGGTGGAAATCACTTAGATAAAATACCTGTAATTAATAATTTTCCCTTTTTGAGATCCTCACAGATTTTAACAAAATGTATTTCGTTTTATTTACACTACCAACCTGTGTTAAAATGGTGGACCCAGTAGCTATATAAATATTAAGATAATCCGATTTAAAATAAAAATGTGCTTCTTATAGCCAATTTTGTGAAGCGGTGGAGAATCGCTATATTAAAACATCTATAGGTTATACTTTGCTTTATTGGAGGAAACTCAGAGTATAAAAATAAGTATTTATTTGTACATGGGGAAATGTAATCGATGTTTTGATTTAGTTTTTTCAATATACAATTTTGACACCAATGTTTTTCCATACAGAATTTCATGGAGAATCTGAAAATCATGGGTGTCATTTTTTAAAAGGGTTCTTGGGGATATAAGGGGGAAAATTGGTACAGGGGTAAAACAATAAAAGTGTTTAAATTGTTTTAAATTTATACCAGTCTGTTCGGCTGCTCATAAGTTTCTAAAAAGGTATGGTTTGCCATATGTGACAACATATTGTTTTAGTACATAGGCTCAAGAAAGTGTAAGGTCATATTTATAGAATGGTCCGATTTTGTTGAAACTTGGTTTTTAAATCGTTCATGGGTCATACTAAATACGAAAATGTATTATAGATTAGGTTATCTTCACTTTTAACGTGAGACTTTTAGAGATATGATGGTGGTCTCCCTCGCCTCCCCCCTCTTTTTCTTTACTCCCCCCACTCGTTACCCTTACTCCTCACCAAACCTAACATACTCATGCTTCCTCCTGTCCCATTGACATTGATCCCTCTAGTCCCTCCCCCCCCCCTAGAACTGTGGACCACGGCCATATTTGCCCTCTTAATCTTATTCAACACGCCATTGACCAACGCGGACCTTTATATTAGGCTCTGTACAGTAAGACGAACAAGTGGCAACGTTTTAGCCAAACCGATGAATACTGAAAATTTACCCCCAGTGTGACCTTGAACACGTTTTACTTGAACTTTGTACTATAACAATAGGTGGGAACCTTTTTACTTTGTGTAATCCTTGAAAGGTACTAACATGATTGTATACTGTAAACACTTTTGCCCCCTTTTATATTTTCCCTGTATAAACCAGTGTAAACCTTGCCCCCCACCCCCCTAAAATTCACTCCAAGCCACATTTTAAAAAATGACACTCATAATTTTTGGAATGCTCATACAATTTTGATTTATAAAAACCTTGGTTGCCAAGATTGTTATATGAAATTTTCACAAAAATACAGTTTCACATGTACTATTTCTTTTATTTATACTACCAGTGTGTGTTAAAGCTGTGAAAAATGCTATATAAAATGTTTATAGGTTATAATTGCTGTTTGGGACTGGATTTATATAAAAGGCATGCTTTCTATTTTATTTATAAACACCAAGTGTGTCTATGCTTCCTCACAAACAAGCGTGCAAATTACAGGACAGCGACAAGTAATAGGTCAGATGGTTGGACACGATGTGGAGACTTTATTGAAGCAGTTTGCGTTCAAAAGGACACGTATTGCCATCGAAATTGTATGTCTTTATATCAAGTGTGTGTGATTTAAATCGGTGGACAATCCAATTAAAAATGGATTATGTTATTATTTACCAATTATATTTTAAGCCAATAATGTAGACTTTTCTTGAAATTAGACCCATTTTGGACGGCATCTTGAATAAGTGCATTGAAACAGAACAAAAGGGATGCTTTAAAATGAGTTCTATGGGGTAAAACATATTTATATTTCCTTTATTCTTTGATACAATTTTTGGCCAAATAAGGTCTCACCTTTTGTACTAATTTAATCCTCGTCTACCTGAGCCAATTTTTTGTAACAAAATCCGGAGGGGGGGGGGTGGCCCCCTGTGATTTTCGTTACTGAACAGATCCGATCCTGTAAATTTTTGTTAAAGCTTAGAGTTTTCTTCTTTCCATTGGTATCAAACATAAGTACCAAAACATTCCCATTATGAAGTCCACTATGACCGTCATATGCTGAGGGGGGGGTTCGGGGGGGCCTTTTGGGGGTTCTTTTTTGGGGGGGGGGGGGGTGGCAACAAATATGAAAATTACGGAAATAGGTGGAAAATTTTATTACCATTTTAGTGACTCAATAACATTATAATAGCACTAAAAATGCTCTTATGAGTAAAACTAGTCATTTTCCATCAAAGTAGAGCCAAAAAACTGCATAAAAAATTTTTTTTTGGATATTCCTAAAATTTCTGGCGAAAAATGAATTTTCCCCTATGTGTGTCTATGGAAAATGACAATTTTGCTAAACATGCGAAATTTATGACGTCATATGTGAGATAATGTAGCATGTGGGACTAATGTGTTCGTATCAATAAAAAGAGGCGGACCATAGCTCTCATTGGTACCAAAATCAAGGTCTGTTGAGGTTCTGTGTTGTGCCTAGGCATGTTGGTACTTCTCTCCGAAAGGTGTCACCCCTATCCATCACTTGGATCACCTGTATCTTACTCATACCTCAGTGGATGTTTGGGTTTGGATGAAAAGGAGCGAAAAATGTCAGTGACAATTACATTAAATTAATTGGCACCAAAAAAGGGTTTCTTAGCAAGCCTTCGTTCGACGAGGGTTTAGAAAACCTATTGGCGAATCTTCTTGATTTGGTAGCATTCGAGTCTAAAAAGAATAACCGAAAAAAATAATTAGGGAGGATGAAAGCATATAAATAACACATGGTTTTTGTGCTTCTTGAGTATTAATTGCTGAGATAATGCATACAGAGTGTGCCAAAAAGTGCAACATTAGTAAAATAAAATATTTCCTGGCTAAAACTATACACTGTTGCTCATAAAGTTGAAATAATATTTTTACCACTTTTTTATGAAATGATTCTTACAGTGTGAGTTATTTATGATATCTAGGGTGCGCCACACTACTTGAATGATCAGTCCTTTTCCGAACATATCATCATGAACTTAGTCCACAATTAAGAAATGTGGACTAAGTTGGGTGATTTCATTCATAGAAATAATTCATAGAACTGTTTTAAATGTCAATCAGTTACTAGCAATTCTGACCACGACAACTTCGGTCTGCTGTGACACCAAACGGCTCACTATACCATTCAACCATAAAACCGTCGGCGACAATGCCTTCATTTCATTCGGTCCGCATATTTTAGTGGGTTGGCTGGGTGGGTCCCCGTGTGCCTGAGATGTGCCTAAGTTACTCTTCGCAGCCATGTACTAGACCATCAGACATAACAAAAAAGTGAGGGTAGACTTTTTGATACCCCGGCACTGTTTTCGCTAGAGGGCGTTTTCAAAATGGCCGCCAAATGCCATTTAACACCATATAATGGCGTTTTCATAGCCTCTATATGGGGTGAAATGGCCTAGTTGTGTAGTGTTTTTCTATTTTTGTTTATGTCAAATGTATAGAGCGGTCAAATTCACCACTTAAATCATTCCTTATTGAGGGCGCTTTTCAAAATGGCGCCAACCCAAATGCTATTTAAAACCTTAATTAATGATGTTTTAATAGCCATAAAAATGTACTAAATGTATTCATAATGGAGGGCACTTTTCAAAATGGCTGCCAAATGCAAGTTAGCACCGGCAAAATGATGTTTTAATAGCCCAAAAATGGTGTTAAAATGCCCATTTTTTTAGTATTTTGCTCTATATCTGTGGATGCCAAACTGTATGGAGCGGTCACATCACCACTTAGAATGTATTCCTAATCGGGAACGCTTTCAAAATGGCCGCCAAATGCCAAAAAGGTGAAATGGCCCATTTTTTTTCCCTATTTGTTGATTTTTTTTTTCTCCATAATTGTTGAGTTTTCAGTACTTAAACATAACGGTTTCATTTCTCTTTTTCTTACAGTTATTTTTTTGATATTAATGATTTTCTAGTTATGTTTCAGTTTAATGGATTTGATGATTTGATTTATCCAGTACAATGCTGTTATTGGTGATATTAAAATCCAATTGCTGACATAGGGTTGTGCGCCTAGCCAGCTGCCACCTCGACGATGCAATTATGATTGTCACGATTTCCTGATGGCAGCATAATTGGCAATCGTGCTGTAAGCATCTCGAAGGAGGGGAGAAGATTTCCACACGACATATAATGGACATGATGCCCAATGTCTGAAAGCTGAAGACAAAATTCTGCAGCACATTTGGGGATTTCACAGACAGCTTTGGATTATGTGTGGCAAGGGCGGCTCCAGAATCGGAAAAGCAGGGGCGAAAAGCAGAGTTAAATAATGCGTGTTATCAACCAACACATTGAACTGGTTCCTCTTTACCCATGTATTGTAGCTAGGAATTTCGTATACCTGCCCACTTGATACAACAATAATACTACTTCAATAAAAAAGTTCTGCATGAATAAGTCTGTTTCCAATAACTCTCAGTATATAACTCTTCCTTTCGCCCTGCTTTACCGATTCTGGAGCCGTCCGTTATGTGTGGAAGTATGTGTCAGCTGCAAACAGGCTTGATATAGTCTTTGACTCTTACCATGACAAATCTGGGAAGGACTCTGAACAACGTCAAGTCATGCTACCAATTAAATTTAATTAACAACAATCATTCAGGATTTACCCCTTCCTGTCGAGATATGGGTTGAAATGGCCTATTTTTATAGGGTTTCCCAATTTGTTGAGGTAAATGATAATGAATGCCTACATATGACAAGTTTTGATCATTTTGATACAAAATGTAAGGCTCCTTATGGTAACCATTATTCTTATTTTCCTCCTTTGTGTTTATGAACCATGATAACTACAAAACTGGTCTTTAGAAGTTGTTGCTACCTGGGATGAGTTGCTACTGCAGATGATTCTGAATTCCTTGTCAGATTTGTTTAAAAATCTGTTAATTTGCTGGTCATCTCGAAAAGCACCCTCTATCAGGGACACTGTTTATTGGTCTGTTTATTAAGTCTGACCCTTTTATACACTTTATCTCAACAAATGGGGAAACTCTACAAAACTAGACCATTCCAACCCATATCTCGACAGGAAGGGTAAATCCCGATTGATTGTTAATTCAATTTAATTGGTAGCATGACTTGACGTTGTATTCGTTCAGAGTCCGTCACGGATTTGTCATGGTAAGAATCAAAGGTTATATCAAGCCTGTTTACAGCTGAGGCAGACTTCCAGACATGATCCAAAGCTCTGTCTGAGAAAAACCCCGAATGTGCTGCAGAATTTTGTCTTCAGCTTTCAGACATAGGCCATCATGTCCACTATGTATGTCATGTAGAAATATTTGCTCCTCCTACGAGATTCTCACAGCACGATTGCCACTTATCATTACGCTGCCATCAGGAAATCGCACCACCCCCAATCATTTTCGATTCATCAAGTGACAGATGGCTAAGCGCGCACCCTATCAGCACTTAGATTGTAATACCAACAAATAACAGGCCTAGTATGGAATAATCCATTACCCGAAAATCACTCGAAAATCATTAAAATAACTGTAAGAAAAAGAGAAATGAAACCGCAACTGGTTAGAACTGAATAAGTAACTCAAACAAATCATGGAGAAAACAATCAACAAATAGGCGAAAAAACTGAAAAACCGGGCCATTTCACCCCTTTATGCTATTAAAACATCATCACAAGGTGTTAAATCGCATTGGGCGGCCATTTTTAAAAGCGCCCTCCATTAGGAATACCTTTAAATGGTGAATATAACAGCTCTATACATTTGACATCAATAATATAATAAAGCACAAACACCTGACAAACTGGGCCATTTCACCCCATTTTTGGCTAGTAAAACTTTATTATGAGGGGTTAAATTATATTTGGTCGCCATTTTGAAAAGCGCCTTCCATTAATAGGAATACATTTAAGTAGTGAATGTGACCGCTCTTTACATTTGCCATCAACAAATATAGGAAAACACTGAAAAACTGGACCATTTTATCCCATTTATGGCAATTAAAACGTCATTATATGGTGTTAAATAGTATTTGGTGGCCATTTTGAAAAGCGCCCTCCATTAGGAATGAATGCATTTAAGTGGTGAGCGTGACGGCTCCATACGTTTGACATCAAAAAATATAGCAAAACACTAAAAAACTGGGCCATTTCACCCCATTTTTTGTAGTAGAACATCATTATGAATTTATGAGGTGCTAAATTGCATTTGGCGGCCATTTTGAAAAGTGCCCTCCGTTAGGAATACAATTAGGTAGTGAATTTTACCGCACTATACATTTGACATCAACAAATATAGGAAAACACTACAAAAATGGAACATTTCACCCCATAAAGTGGCTATGAAAACGTCATTATATGGTGTTAAATGGCATTTTGGCGGCCATTTTGAAAACGCCCTCTAGCGATAAAAGTGCCGGGGTAGTAAAAGTCTACCCTCACTTTTTTGGTATGTCTGATGGTCTAGTCCATGGCTGTGAAGAGTAACTTAGGGCACATCTCATGCACACGGGGACCCACCCAGCCAACAGACTATTTGGAACAACCTTCCATGTAACATCAGGGAAGCACAAACACTGGCCATTAAACACTCATCTGTTTGTTAATTGATTAGTTTGTTCTGCGCTTAGAGCTGCCTGTATAAGCGCAATATAAATATATGTATGTATGTATGTATGTATGTATGTATGTATGTATGTATGTATGTATGTATGTATGTATGTATGTATGTATGTATGTATGTATGTATGTATGTATGTATGTATGTATGTAGAGCGTCCCACTGATCGGTCAGAGGCTGAGCAAACTCCTGTAGTGTTTGAGGACGATTGTTCCTATAATTGATGGCTCGGCCTAAGGCATCCCAGCATGCTCCATAGGGTTTAAACTAGGGGAGCAAGCAGGCCACGGTATCTGCTCCACCCCCTCTGCCTCACGAAATTGTCTCACTACAGCGGCCCTGTTATAATATTAAAATTAAATATTTACCAAGTTACTTTCTCGGGTTGTATCATTTACTTGATCATCGCGTGCATTGAATTGAGTTTCGCTTCGTCATAGATTCTGCTAGAATCATGCATATAAGGCCATCCCAATCTAAAATATAAAATATAATTACGCCCGCTTGAAACTATGAAATAAAGACTGAAATACATAGCGCTCGTTCACTGGTATCACATTAACACGCCAGATATAGCGAGAGGACCGTTTTCGAGACCGTGTATTTTTCGTCTTTATTTAGTTCTGTGCTCGCCAGTTTCTCCGAGCTTCTATATATAATATTGAAATATAAACAACCATTGAAGTATAAAAGATTAAAAAAAAAACCTTCCTGCAAACCACATCTTTACCACCCCTGTCCTTTTAAAAGACGTTTCTTGTTTAAATCTTCGTATCATGACTATTACGTTGTGATGTCCATATTTTCAGCAACGGTTTCCGCAATTTCCTCTTTTGCAGTGTATTTTTTCTGGATTCATTCTCATAGCATCCGTTGCATTTATTTTAATATTGAAGTATTAGAATGGATGAAAACCAAATGTCTGACTTGGAACGTCTCCAGTTTGTACAGCGAGATCGAATGAATGCCGCTGGATCAAGTAGAGATAAGAAGTCTCTGCTAATGCATTACAAGGATATAGCCGAAACATATGACAAGGTATGTTACTGAGTAACGCATCTATTTAATTTTGGAACTCCAACATTTGTTTTCGCGCTGGCCGCTTTACCGGCGCGTGGGATTTTTGCCCGTTTTGTAATTGTCTGACTTTTAAATACGCTTCTTTTCTACCCAAAAAATAAAATAAAGCCGTTAATGAGTCAATTAGTGAGAGTCCCATGGATCACCCCGGGCACAAACGGAAGCAGTGAGATTTTTCAAAATCGAAGAACCCAAAGAAAATTTGTAGTGATGGATGTATGTTTTACAATTAATGGAAATGACGTGTATTTGCAACACCCGTAAAAAATACAGGATGTCCCTTAAACTGACAAATTTTGTGTTAAAATATAAAGTATGTGGTCTTCGAGAGTAGACATCAAATAAAAATGTTTCAAAAAAAGTTTGTTTAAAGCGCAAGGCTCGTTTGGAATTTTCCGTCTTTTGGCCCAATTTTTGCGTGTTTTGAAAACAATATTCTGTCCTAATTTGCAGTCCAAATAACAAATTTAATTTTTATGCTAGTTTGGGTTGTCTTAATATGACTCTTCACAAGTGGTATAATTCATGCAAAAATCACTCGGAAAGTGGTGTTTCCTTAGGGTCTCTGGACCCCCCCCCCCCTGGGCGTGAAAACCCCTGGTAATTAAGTGGAGATGACTGTACCGTGCTTGAAAGGGATTCTGATAATTAATTCTGTGCCATATTTTGTAAGAATTATGAAATAAGAAAGAGATGACAAATACCCTTCAAAATAACAGATTTAAGGTAAGTAATGCTGATGAGATGGGAAATTAATAGGTTTTTTACATAATATGAGCCAGTACGGCACCATGTGCAATTGTGTTGGTACGGGCGCTGAAAATACCGTTCATTTTTAAACAAATATATAAATGTAGATCCAATAGAAGAGTAAGCAATAATTATTTGGTTTTTCACAAACTTGGTTAGGTCAGATCTTGCCCACCTTTTTTTTTTCTTTACGAGCTTGGGGGTGAATTTTTTTTAAAAATGATTAAGTATAAACTAATTACAGGTCCCATTTACGGTTGTTGAGAGCTGATATGAATACTAAGCTCTTGACAGTCGTTTTCTTAGGATGTTATTTGCGCAATACCAATGGTTATTTAATTCATTTGATTACAATCCGCCCAAAGACATTAAGGACTCAGTAAGTTCCTGTTGCATAAACCGTCGGAATTTGAATCAGACATTTCAATAAGCGTCATATCGTCAACATAAATTTCACTGTCACCAAATTATTCGACACTACTGCTTCATGTAAATAGCTAAAAATCAACAGGACTAAATCTGACCTGTGAACTCCAGCGTTTAGATAACGTACGCGTATACCAGTTTGCACAATGAGTAAAGAGGCTTTGGCCTCGAACGGTTTCCTGGCAACCAAAAGAGAAATTTGATTTTCAGGAAGTTATGTGCCCAGAAGTTTATTAGGGCTGAATCAGAGATTTCAAAGTATACACTTTTGGTACACTAATTTAAAATAGTCATTTGTAACTAAAGATATTCACCTAAAATACCGAATTCAAAATTTTGAGATGAATCGGATTTTTGTTTGGGTTGATAGAGTAAACATTAATTTATAGTATAACAGTGCCGTAGAATACTGTGTGATAACAAAAATTCCGAGGATCGGATTTCTATAACAAAGTGTGATTTCTATATGAGGACTTGGACTTGGCATAGGCAATTTCCCACATGATTGGTATATGGGGCAAGCTTTATGGTATATGCAAAAAAATCGATTTGTCTGAAAATTGGAGAGCACCTTCGAGTCCCGAGTCCTTCGGATACCCGAGACAATCTCTGAGGCACCTTTAAGAGAGGAAATTTGTAGTAAAAAAATGGGTTGAATATTTCGTCGCCCACATCACATACTGTCTTATCTGACATTTTTTGACCTTTTTGAGATATTTGCATATGTACTGTCATGCGCCCATGGTTGGGGTATACTAAAAAGGTGGAGGCGTTACATTTAAAACAGTATTCGTCACATTTTTACTGTAGAAATGGAACTGAGCATGGTATAGGCTTGTCGCATTTTTAGGTAATTTATTGACAACACACTTGTGTAAAATTTTCTTCTCTCTACCAAGTACACGTTTTCACCAAACATTTTGAGTGAAGTATGTCTGGGGGGAGGGTCTACGGTGAGGCATGTAAGGTTAGGGAATTGTACTTTTTGTCATTTCGTGTGTATTTGGCGATCGTCATACATCAGCATGGTACTGAAGTGCTTATTATGACATCATTGTTTTCAGAAATCAAGGCTTAAAATGTAATCTAACCTTTTGTCAATTAAATATTATAAATACTTATACTCGATTAATTAAACATAAAACAATTGAAATAGTAAATGTGAATTAATAACAGACCGTGCTCCATTTGTGTTTGCTGGCACCACATTTTCCGCGGAAAAGGGGAAAAAGGTTATGTCATTAATTTGACTTGCTCTTCGGTATTTTAATATTATCATTCCACTTTGTTACAATTCACAAAAAGTGTAAATTGTATAAAAAAATACATAGAATAATTTAGTGCAATGTTGAATTACACTCTATTTCCACTTTGTAAAGTGTCATTCAGGCACCAGAGACAGAATTTTTTTTTTTTACATGACCTTTGAGGTGGTAAGTGCATTAAATTACTTAAAGCACTGAGATTCCTTTTATGACAAAGGTTGTTATATTATACCGGTAATTACTAATGTAAAATTATTTTAATTTATGTGCAACCATGTATGGTTATGTCATTACAAGCATACTCTACTACTGCATAATCTGCATTAAAGTTGAATGGCAACTTGAACTTCGTAAAATCTGGTGAGTATACACTGTATATGTACAATTATTTTGATGTCCTCGTGGTTTGGCATCCATAAATATTCATCACGATTTGTAATGGATCACCCTGTATGTGAAGACTTCATTTTGCTGTTGTTATTTTTACATTTCTAGCTCAGCTGGGTTTAGCTGGGTGTGGGAACTAAAGAAAGAAACCATTAGGAATGATAAAGTGAAAAAGCAATTCAAATGAGGCAGACCCATATATTTGTAATTTTTACCTTGAAATAGTGTTTTTTTTCCGCGCCCTGATAATTGTTGTATTACTAAGTTTGCATTTGAAAGCCGGGAGTGTCCTCTTCACATCTTAATTGTGTGAGAATTGAAAATAATGCAGATGGTAATAATAACAAAGCAATCAAATCACACACTTTTTTGTACCAATTTATTTTTGTTACACTATATGACTTTTACGACACCTGTATACTGATCAACAAGTTAGACACTCGTCTTCTGATAATTATCTTTAAATATATATATATATATATATATATATATATATTATATATATATTATATATATATATATATATATATAATATATAATATATATATTACTTTGTTTGTGTCTGACACTTCGGTATTGAGATACATGCATTTGACTGGAAAGCATGAATAATTTTCTATTGTTAGAGGATGGTAAGCAAAAGGCCCCAATTCAGGAGCATTGACCACTGAAATGTTCTGGTATATACATGCAACAAAGTTACAATCTTGAAAGGGACCTAATTAGTGGATATTAATAAGAAATTTTGATCAATAGCTCAAAACTGCATATCACGATTTCACACACTGTAGTATGTTTCATGTACACGTTAATTTTAATAGGCGAATTTTAATAACATGATTCGTGCGTCGTTAGCTGCCTCGTGCGTGGAACATGGCGTGTTTCACATAGAGGGTCTATCTGAACGCATTGAAATATAACAGTGAAATTGTGTGTGTGATGAAATTAGCGTCGTATGTGAAAAAAATACACTTTTATTGAAGTTTTATGCGTTTCATACAGATTTATGACGTTGTAGCTTTATATTAGAAAGACAATTGACACTTTCAAAACTCAGCAAAGATGCAAAATGCAAAAATGCAAAATAAAAAGTTTTTTTTAAATTTTAATGTTAATCCATAGACATGAAATCTCCGGTAGAATTTCAATTGGCGATTTTCTCGCAAACCGACATTTCGTCAGATAAGAGAGTAGGTGATGTGGGCGACGTTTATGTGCAATAAGGATTTAAATTCTTTATTTTTCAGTTTCAAGGGTGTGTCTGAACTGGATGACGGCAGAAAAGAAATTGCTTCTGCCCTGCACAAAGTGATGCCGACTCCTACTGTTCGAATACTAGATTGTGGCACTGGAACGGGACAAACTGCCGAAGAGGTACATATTAGGAATATTAACAAACAACAAGTTGCCCATACACTGTAAGCAAGCCACGGTTAGGTTTTGCGTTGTGATAACTTATCACTTAGTCATAACGGCTTGGTCTAATACAATCACATCCAATCCAATCACATGCATGTTGTCCAATCCAATTTGGTCCAATCACATGTTGTCTAATTTCCATTTCGTCCAATTCTCATGTATCTGTTTTCCATTTTTGACAAGATGCAAGCGGAAGAAATGGACAAGGACATCGCCGGATAAGGAGAGGAGGACCTCTATAATCATCATAGTTAAATTTCACCATCAATTTGAGTTAGTGTTTTACAACTACTTTATCATGTGCGCAATGTGTTTGTTATCCCCAAAATACACTTCAAGAGAAAATGAGAAAAGTATGAGAAACTGGAAAAAGCAAAGCTTAGACTGCATGCCTCCATTTCAATGACCATTTATGACTTAAATGAAGAAACAGGAAGATGTTGCATAGCTGCCCTTTGTTGTGGAGCTTGTAAGCGATGTTCTAGATAGGTCTTTCGTCTTTCATAAGCTACAAAGAGACTACATGAGGCAGCCCTTTAAAAATAATACCCAAATACCTATTAGCGTATATGCTGATGTAGTGCAATGAGTGCTAAGATTTGGATTATATAACCGTCTTTACACCAAGCAGACTCTGCTGGAATACAACACAATGGCCCACATCTTAATGACAAAGCATGGCCCAAGGCCGGGATAAAGAACCAGAATGCCACTCATATATGTAGTAGTAAAGTAGTAAATCCAAAATTTTAAATCCGGTTTTGTCCCCGTGAACAAGGGTGGCCGGATTCGCCTCACACTCGCAGCAACCGCCCTTACTCCGTCCTTCCACTTCACCCGATTCAATGTATCCTCCATCCTCAACCCAACCCTCCTACTCTCCTCTTCCACTTGCTTCTTCCAAGTCTTCTTTGGACGTCCTCTCCTCCTCAAACCTCCCTCCTCAAACTCAAAAGCCCTTCTTAAACATGCCCGTCATCCTTCGTCAGCACGTGCCCATACCAACGTACACTATTCGCCTTCGCCAAATTCAAACGGTCCATCGCTTCTTCCAAACCCAACATCTGCACCAAATCCTCAGTCTTCATTCTATCCATCAACTTCACACCACAAATCGCTCTCATCATTTCTCTCTCTCTGTCCTCCTCAGAATCCCCATCTCATTTTCGCTCAGACACCATAATTAATATAGCGCATGATATAACAAAGCAGCATCATGGTTCTTGGGGAAGGTTTCATATTTGGAAATTTCAATTACCCATTGAAGCCTGTCTTATAATTTTACATAAAAACAACTTTTGGGGAATTTATGTAATTTAAGTGATTTTTTTTAAACTAGCAAAGGGTAAACTTTGAACATGTCGCTTTATAATGCGGAACGAAAACTAGCAAAGGGTAAAATTTGAACATGTCGCTTTATAATGCGGAACGGTTCAAAATCATCCCGTTCTCATGAAAACTATAGAGGGCGTCCTTCATTCCTTATCCGGCGATGTCCTTTGACTAAGAGGAATTTGGGTCAAATGACATTGGGCTAAATGGGGCGTGGATCAAGTGGCAATGAGCCCAAGTAACGAATTGTGGGCTCGGTAAATATGCACACCGGTGTTCCGATTTGTGAAATCTGGGGCACCTAATGAAAAGTTTGAATTCATTAGGTGAGAGTCTGTGGATCACAAATGAAAACATGTTTGGAAATTGGATCAAATTATACTAGAACTTACTTTTTTACGAGACGTTGCGTTCAGTAATACTGGACATCAACAGCCACACCCTAACCAGAAAAGATGAGAAAATGGTTACCTAAAAGATTTTTACGATTTTTTTTTTTTTTTGGCATTTTAGCGCACCAGAGAAAAGTTCACTAGTAAGAGGGGGCACAATCTATAAGATGACTTGAAGTTGATGAGTATCCGTTGCTCCACGCGCTCCAAAGTAAAT
>JAMKCH010037954.1:0-15681 GCA_023653785.1 Ophioderma brevispina | reverse complement strand
ATATGGCAGAAAATACGAATGCGTCGAAATCTCTCTTTCGGCACCTTTAATGCCAATATATAGTGGTGACCCTGGTTTCACTCGCCCCTTCAACATGGACGAATTGGAATCCGGTATTGCTAAACTTCAACCAGGAAAAGCAGCAGGCCTTGACAACATCTCTACTGAGCAGCTAAAAAATCTTGGCCCAGTAGCAAATGAATGGCTTCTTGAGCTCTACAATTGCTGCCTTATTTCCCACAGGTCCCCAAAGATCTGGAGGAAAGCACATGTTATGGCACTCCTAAAGCCTGGGAAAGATCCATCCAATCCCAGAGCTACACGACCTTATCACTCTCAGCCCCCATACCTACAAGCTCTTTGAACGCCTCCTGCTCAATCTATCGCATGTGATAGACGATCACCTCATACCAGAACAAGCAGGTTTCTGCCAGGCACATCACACAGCCAAGTACTTCAACCTAACTCAACACATATTGAGGATGGTTTCGAGAAGGGTATGGTAACCGGAGCTGTGTTCGTCGACCTATCAGCAGCGTACGACACTGTTAATCACAGATCCTGGAAATTACCAATGACATTCGCTTGACTGAGCTTATCCGAGGATTGCTGGCAAACAGAATGTTCTTTGTTCAGCTAGGAGCGAAGAAGAGCCGATGGCGTAGGCTCAAGAATGGTCTACCACAAGGGAGTGTGCTTGCACCTCTCCTGTTCAACATCTATACCAACGACCAACCTAGGAGTGCAGGAACCTGTCGTTTTATTTATGCAGACGATCTTGGAATTAGCGCACAAGATGCCGACTTCACAGTTGTTGAAGAGAGACTCTCCAAAGCTTTGGATGAACTCATTCCTTATGAGGAAAACCACCTACGTGCGAATACATCTAAGACACATGTGTGTGCTTTCCATCTACGCAACCGTGAAGCCAAACGTCAGCTTAAAGTTACATGGTCTGGAACACCCCTGGAGCCCTGTGATAACGAAGAGTAAAGTATGTTCACGCAATAACATCTTGAACAAACTCACTGGCACAAGATAGGGTGCTCGCCCACATACCCTAAGATCCACGGCACTTGCCCTGTGCTACTCATGTGCAGAGTATGCCTGCCCTGTATGGGAAAGATCATCCCATGCCAAGAAGCTTGATTCAGCGTTAAATGCCTTCTGCCGGCTTATCACAGGATGCCTCCGTCCAACAACAAAGGAAAACTTATACATACTAGCAGGAATTGCTCCACCAGACATCCGTCGAAGCGTAGCGAGCATGCAAGAGCGTAGCTGCCAAGTGTCTAACGTGAAGCACCCTATGTCTGGACAGATACCTGCTGCCAACCGCCTTAAATCCAGAGAGGGTTTCTTAAGCAAAGTCCAACCTCTCGAAACAGTCTCTAAGGAGGTCAAGAGAGTCGCCTTGTGGAAAGAAAGACTTGCCATCAACCAAGTAACATCTATCGGTATCGAACCTGGTGAGCATCTCCCACCTGGAACTGACTCCTCATGGGCTGAATGGCGATGCCTCAACAGATTGAGAACCATAACTGGCCGATCTAAGATTTCCTTGCAGAAGTGGGGCTATCTTGAAGCAGATCAGGATACTACCTGTGGTTGTGGAACAGCACCACAGACAATGAAACATCTCTTGGTCTGCCCATTGCTGGAGCAACAATGCAAAAACAAGGACCTTGCGGAATTCAGTGAAGCAGCCACGACATTGTACCGTCTTGGCTGGATCCATATTGAAAAACCACAAGTGTGTGGACACGATAAGAAGAATGCCAATATTAATGGTTGTTAATATGAACACAACAGAGCTAAAAAATATGCAATTTGGCAAAGATGAAATACGAAAGAATGCTGACTCACAGACTAAGTATTATTGTTATGTCTTACAGATCATAACTATACTTTTAAATCACCATTTAGACTGTTTTAGTTTAGCAATTATTACAATGTAATTCATTGCAATAATAATACAGTTGAATTAGGATACAATGGAGCTGGTCATTTCCAGGGTCCCCGATAAGTAAGGTTGATTTAGACTGTTGGGATGGACTCGAAACAATGTCCTTCTTACACTGTGGTTTCCAATGTTGGTCTCGTTTATGTGCAATATCGTGTGTTGTAATCTTAAGTCTATATACAATTTGTTTGGTCTTTGGACCGTAGAGGCTTAGTGGCTATTTTAATAAATATAATACCACTTACTAATTCTAGTGTAATAGGTGGTATATGTTGTAATCGCTCCACTTAAAATCGTATTTAATTCTTTAAATGACTTTCTTTACCGTTAGGATTTACTAGGGTGTTGAAACAGCCTTTGATGCTCCACCACGGTGTCTGAGCACTAGGAGGATAATGTCGCGCTTATAAGAATGTAATATTATGGTAAATAGTAAGAGTAAAAATATATTAATATTATTGGCATACTAATTAAGCTAGCCCTGCACACCATAGGTTATAGACACAAAAATCAATTCAGTATATTATTTGAGTGCAAATTGGCGGCCATATGAAATAAAATGGTTGAACAAGATATTAATAAAAAGAACTTCATATGTGAAGTCACGTGGACCCGAACACGACTAAAAATATACACTAAATTCAAGTTCAAATTTATTTTGGGCAAGTTTATATAAAGCATCAGTTTTAGTGTCCATTGGCGCCATATGGAAAACAAAGTGACTGACACGAGCTCTTTAAGATTTAAGTAATATATTTAGATTCCTTGCCATGAATACAGGTATAGACACGAGATCAAGCTCATGTCAGTATTATAATAGAGATATGAGGGATTGAAATTAAAAAATGGCGGCCATTTTGAAAAATAAGCCACAGTGGCCGCAAAAGGTCAAACCAGCTGGGGTCCGTTTGAAAGAATTGTTTATATAGTCTATATTAAGGGGGCCAGCAAGTGTATATTTCTATCACCAAGTGCACGATTTTTTGGTAATCCTATAGATAAAGCGCGTAGGCAGTATGCGTGAGCACCTGTAAGGGATTGTGCTTTAAATTCGAGCTCAATCAGTATAAATAGACCATTGAATAGTGCTGTAGCTGTTATGTGATGTCCTTCGCACTTCGATCACGTCAGTAGACCTGGTGCTAAGTTGCGTTTGCAAAAATTGGTGTAAAAATCCCTTAAACACCAGAATAACATAAAAGTTGGGCAGGGCAAATGAATGATTGACTACATTCAAATCTAGCAATAAATAGAAGCTATTTATACCCTTAAAGCATTGATTGAGATATCGCTCAATGTTTTCTACTGTCAAAGATCGATGCAACGTGTTTTACACACCTATCGTATAAATGGGAAACATTCCTGAAAAAGTTTTGCCTCATCCGAATATTCGGCTGGTTCCGATTCCTTTCCGATGCGATGGCCAAAAAGCGAGAATGAATAGAATTGGGTGTGAAGAATTACTTTTCAGCACGCACCTTCAAAATCTTGTGGGTAATTAAAGGAATACCAACTTTTCTTTCACCATTTTCTCCCGACACTAATACCTTCTTAATATTATTTAAAACGAGGGTCTAATCTAATTGAATGGACAGTAATTTACACCCACCCATAGGGAATTACTTGACTAGAAGCCCACAGTTTCAGAGTGGTCGGAATATCGTTGTCTCATGCGTCAGTAGCCTCGAACAATCGTGGTCAACGTAGGATATCTTCTTGCCGAATGGGATGCAGAGGTCTTAGTAGTCCAGGTAATGCAAATTTATAGCAACTGAGTCGCTTCGTTAATGAGAATTACGTTTTCATTGGCTATTTTGTACATAAACACGTGGCAATTTATTGGTGTGTTGCCACTCTAGACAAACGGGCTGAGTCAGCTTCATTGGTAAGAGCGCCGTGCTAGTTATACGGGGGTGACCCCCCCGGTTCGAGACGACCGGCCAAGCGCACATAGGTTTTTCACTCTACATTGCGTCCGCTGACCATCTCCAGGGAAAGATTGATAAATATTCAAACAATAGATAGATATGTAAGGTGCTTATTGAGAGGGTCCAATGGGCCAGGTCAATATAAATATTTTTTGCCACACTTCAGTAACTACTATGGTACCAATACACAATGTAGTATGAACAGAACCATGTGATAAGATGAGCATCCAAATAATGAATGATGAATGATAGGCTATTTTAAATAGGAAGGTCAGTCAATGCAGTCAATGTGACTGGGGATTGGGTTGCGCATGGCATTTATTATATGGTATCTTTTATTGGGTTAAATAATGCTAATTGTTTAGGAATGCAGGAGTTCATGACAAATTATGGATATTTTCATTAAAAGCGAGGTGGTACTTACGCGGCCAAACTAAATGATAGTAATTGCTTCTTATTATAACAGAATAAAACTACAGAATAAAACTGAAGTACAAATGTCTAATCCCGGTCTGAAACGCCTTTGAATTTGTCAAAACAGGCTAGATACACACTGTAAATTCTGGCAAGGATTGTCAACACCTTGATTTTTCGTGTCACGAATGCCACAACTCTTGGTATTTGTGACTGTCTTTAACAGAATGTAAACATCCCAATTGATTTCAAATTTGTGGAAGTTTATTTCTAGAAGGTCACATTTAATTATGTATGAAGAATTTTCATATTCCATTGTGTCCCTTTTAATAAAGCGGTCGCAGGCTATTCCACCCGTTAACTATAGATCAATATCGGACGATTCAGCAACGTTACGTGTCTGTGGTAGGCATCGCAAAACCAGAATGGGCAGTTGTCTGTGGGCTGAAAGTTTCGCGCCAAGGCGATATTGTTGGCCACAGCGTGAAATGGCCTTACCACGGTACTTAGCCGACTCGGTTTCAAGTAACCTATTAGTATGCTGACATAATAATTGCACCTCAAAGCACACAAACATTATTCGCACTACACCCAAAATACTCCAATACACACACACGTCAATATTGGTTAAACTGAGGCACAAAACCAATGTCAACGCACTACATCGTACACTGCACAAGAAAGGTACGTGTTGTCATCCGTTAAAAAATCCTGTTTGTAGTAAATGTCTGACTTGTAATACGCTTCGTTGTAGTACCAAAACAATTAGAAGTAGCCATTAAAAAACCCTTTTATGTGCTATGACCAATTTTGAAAATTTATGGGAAAATGACCAGGCCCGCCCGCAGGCGGGGGGAGGGGAAAAAGAGGAAAAAAAGGTCCACTTTTTGCCGATTTGTTTGATAAAAAGGTTTCAAAAAAATTTAGAGGATATTATGACGAAAACGTCATGACTTCTTTGGTGATGAGATGTTCTCAAAACGTCCAAAAATGGACCATTTTAGGGGGTAAGGTCATTTTTCAAAAAAGTTCCACTTTTCGAATATCCGACACCCACCCCACCCCGTAAAAAAATCCTGCGTACGGCCCTGGAAATGAAATGACGTATATTATGCAACGCACATAAAAATATTGCTAAAAAATCAGGTTTAATGTCAAATATTTGTGAATACCTAATTCGCACCAACTCTGCATCCCGTCTACTATGTATCGTTAGCGGAATAAAGAACCTGATACAAAGGTGGGAAGAGTATTATGTAATTATACCAGCATTAGTGTGTGATGTAAGTGCATGTCTCTTTAACGCTTTTCTTTTATTTCGCCAATTTTTTATGGACTTTAAAAAAAGAACGATTTGTCTCTAATTTACAAACCAAATCATAAAATTATTTTTTTTTTGCTAATTTGGTGTTGCCTTATGACTCTTCACATGTGGTATACATTTCGTGCAAAAATGCATTTGTGGAAGTGGTTTTCGTGGGGTGGGGGGAGTTTTTTCCATGGACCCCCGGTCACCAACGGGAGTGAAACTCCTTTGGTCACTTAAAGGCACTACCAGTGATTTACTATATCTGAAAATTGAAAAAATCATCAAAAATAAGATTTTTGCATGTCTGTAACAAGTATAGGTATCCTAACTTACCCTACAAGTTATGAGACCAAAAGCCATCTAATAAGGCCAAAATCGGAGATTTTAGACATTACTGTCCGTACGGACACTTACTACAACACGTAACTGAATGGAGATTTAAATCTTTGCCATTTTCTTCCATTTCTGTCAATTTTTCATGCTGTTCCTGCAAATTTGAAATATTTTGACTTTTTCGGGGAATCACTGATAGTGTCTTAAGGTGGTATATCAGGGATTTTTGCATCTCAGTGACTTAATATCATATGAACTCCATACTATCACCAACTAAGAAGCATATGGCGAGAAGTACTTTTGCATATTAATTTTCATATTTAGTGATGATGCAATGTTTTTGAAAAAGAAATGTAGCACAACTTCTGAAAGTAGTACAAAACTAGTTAAGGTGTTTAAAGCTCATTCAAAGGTCCATGTAATCAACCACATTCCAGATACTTAGAGGGGGCTAGGTCAGTATGTTATGTGTGAAATATCAGAATATGAAAGTGACCCTTCTGTATCATGCTCGTTGATAAAACGGCAATGTCTGTACAAATTCAATTTAGGTTCATAACATAGATCAGGATTTAAAGCTCATTCTGACCATATATCAGGTCAATAGAAGGTGTACTGAGTTTTGGTTCTACATTTTCTAGAAATTCAAAAATTGGTGAATATGAGAAATGGGAGAAAAAGACTTGTAAAGTTTTAATTTTTCTTCAAAGCTTTAATAAAGTTGAGAAACCAGCAGTGAATACTGTACATTTTCTGTTGTCAATCTCCCATGCCTGGGTCATACACAACCCTTGCTCAATGTCATCCAAATTTTAGGGTCTAATCTCTGATAGAGACATGATGAGATTTCCAGAAAGAAGCGCCCCAATGTTTGTCGAACCCCGTTTTTTGCATATTTGGAATGCTTACAAATGTATTAGATCACACGTGAAGTGAATAAGCCGAATACGCCGTCTTTATGTAATAAGATGATGATTTAGTAATTTCTGTCGTGCACGACAGAAATTCAAAGCATGGGTTTTTTTTATGGGGACGATTACGATAGCAGCCAAGTTCAAAACAAGGCGTGCGGTTTTCTTTTGTTCTTGTTTGTCCAATAAGCTTTCGAAACGTTCTCGGTAGGTGGTCTACAACCGATCCAGTGAAATTTGAGAGAAATTTGTATTCTCAAAAAATCTCCTGTCACTTTAAATGTTAACATTAAAAGTCGAAAATTCTTGAACACTCAACTAATATCAGCCTTTCTAAAACTTGACAGTCTGTGATGCTGACGAATTCCAATGTGACGATGGGTCGTGCATACTTGGTTCCTTTGAATGCGATGATTTCATTGATTGTTCTGGAGGTGAGGACGAGATCACGGAGAACTGCATTTGCGAAGCTCAGGATTTCGTTTGTAACAACGGGCAGTGCATACCAGCTAATTACCAGTGTGATAGTTCTTATAATTGTCTTGCTGAAGAAGACGAGGACAACTGTCCCCCTCCTTAAATAGGTTTGTAAATGTATACTTGACAATTTTTTGAATATTTTACTTCAGTGTTTCCCCATAAATCTAATGATGCATTCTGTAATATGCAGTATTTTTTCAAACTCGTTTTCTGCTTTCTTTAACGAACCATGTCCGTAGCAATTTGTTTCAGAACACCCTACTTCATTATCATCATAAGCAAAGGAAATACAATATGATTGCGTCATGGTCTAATTAGCTTCCAAGCTATGAAATTTATATTTACACTAGCTCATTGTTTAAAACATTACTCAGTAATTTTTCTAAAAAATAAATCGCAATTGTAGTTGTGGTATCGTAGCAACAAAATAATATCACAGTTCTTCGTCAAAATAATTTATTATTCCCCATTTTAACAATATTTTATAATCCTATTTTTTGGGGAAAGCAAGAAGCAAGGCTTCAAATCAGTTGAACTCATACCACACCCTCTTCATACTTATTACATCACGCAGTTGAATTCGTCTGAGTAATGAAAAATAAGAGTAAGTGTAAAATACTGATCACTGAATATCTAATCAACTAATTTTGTGAGCGACTCGGCTTACAAGAAAGGGGAAAACACTGATCACTCACCCGGGTTACTCATTGACCATTTGATCTGCTGACCAGTGCAGTTTTCGGAATTTTAAGCTGATGTTCGGCGTAGTAATAATGGGTATTTGTCTCTGTTCGGTTTGGTGGGCTTTTTGTTTATTTGGGGTTGTCATTTTATATTGAAAAGGAATTTGGAGGATTGTTATAGATTATTTTGCTGCTACTCTCGATATTGTTATTTTTATTGTTATTATTATTGTTATTATTATTATGAACAACAAATTCAATTTAAACATGATTTTGTAGAACCACTGTCGTGAAGCATGCGACATCCTTTTTTTGCATCAATTAAAATTTTGAAAACAATAATTTTCCCCTAAAAAGTGATTGTCTGGCCCCGTCATTAACGGGAGTGAAAAGGCCGGTAAGTAATACTGCTCCCGTGGTTGGCCAGACATTCCATCTTAAAGTAAGGATGCTATTTTTGTTAGATCACCTACAGATGATGGTAGGTGTAATTGGGTAATTGTAGGTTTCACACCACTAAATACTGGTCCCATTCGTTCCTGTACAAAATGGGCGAGATTAAAACGTCATTTTCTCCTCAATGGAACTTCTCGGACCTTAAAGCTAACATTCTGCTTGAAGATCATCATATCTCCTATATCGAGCTACTGGACCGTGAAGACTAGCATGCACCGTGGACCCTGGAGGTCACAGCACTTTTTCAGTCAGGTGTCCCCTGTAAGAATACGGTTAAAATTGGTTTGTCGGATCAAAATAACATATCAATGACAACCTTTTTTTGATATTCCTACAGATTTTATACTTAATATTGATAGCAACCATGATTTGCAACCCAGATCTCGCTATTTCTCTCAGTTTTTAGGGTATACTTAGGCGAGGGTCACCAAAAAAAACCACCTCATTTGCAGTGGGGGCTGGACTTACCAGTTTCTCATGTTATTTACTGGTGTGAATCCTGTATGAAGGCCATAAAACAAGTTTGTTTCAGAAGAAATGTGAAAAATGCAAATGCGAAATTCGTTTCAGAAAAATGCTAATGCAATATGCGGGATATTAAAAAAAATTGTATTGGTTTTTTGACCCACTTTTTTTCATTTTTTGACAGCTTTGGCCGAATTTTATTTTAAAAAAAATTCAAGTGAGCAAAAACCTATAAAAAAATAAACCGCTAAAAGACCAATTTTAAACAAATTGCGCGCGGTCTTCTGAGACAATTTATTATTTTTTTCCTGGCCTAATGTGTTGAAAAACACAGGTTGCGGGCACCACCGACTCACAGAGCCATGCTATAGATAATAAGAAAAGTGTACAGGAGTTGAAAAATAAGAAATTTTGATCTTGGTTTCTCTTTTTTTCACAGCTTCCCTTCGTTGATCTTCATTTACAAGGTGCTGTCTGATACTGACCGATGTTACCAACAATAACATAATCTCAGGACACGACATTCAGGTTTTTAAAAGCAAACGACTCGTTTAAAATATGTTATAACACATTTTATTCATTATTTTGTGTAATGTAAAAATCAATTGACCGAATATTAGAAGGCTTATATAATCGTCACTATTACTTAAAATTACATCTTTTATATAATTATCGATATTTATTACTACAAGATCGTGTTTATTACTGAACAATTGTTTTTTATATGTTTCAACAATGACATAATATCAGGGAACATCAGTTGGGTTTTTAAAAGCAAGTACATAATTTTTGTTAAGAAATATGTATTTGATACTTTGTGTCTGGTGTCTTCGCTGTTTGAAAGATACTAAAACTGCTGATGTTCAGCTACTGTGCAAGCTTTTATTATTGCCATTATTATAAATATTTGTAGTGTGATTCGGGAAAAAATGGAGATCAGTAACTTATAAAATATTTGATGATGCAGCTGAGATCGTTTTACGTTGGCAAGGTAACCTGGGCAATAGTTGATAATATGAGTATAAAATTGTAGGTAATACAGACTGTTCCCCCAAAAAACTATACAATCAAACTAAAAATTAAAAATATAAGCTGTGCATTACTGTGAGATATTTTGATTTTATTTTGTAGAACAGACCCTAAGCTAAATCCTCGTTTTTAATTCATCCAATTTGTTACACCCTAACTGAAGATATTGTCAATTGAACACAGAGGATAAAATACCACTTGGGCCAGTTTCACTTGAAGGTTCAAGAAACTAAAGATATAAGGTGTGTAGCATCTTGTGGGATTAAACTGTTTTCAAACAAAAGAATATTGTACAGATCAGATTATCATGCACTGAACTAATCAATATTTTATTTTTTAAAACAGTGAAAGCCCCAGAAATTATGTTGTGGGGGAAATGAGGGGAAACACTCTCAGTGGGACAATAATCATGAAATTCCTTTAAATGTTATTGCTGAAACTAAGGGGACAGACACAGGTCTCTGTTTATGGGGGGGGGGGGGGGTGTGGACAATGCTTTAATGGGGAGGACTAATTTCCCCTCCCCCGTTCCCCACTACCTCCAAGATGCAAGGGAGAAACAAAATGAAGAAACTAGTGTTGAAGAAAGAACAAAGTAAAGCAGAGGCAGCGAGACTGTTTGGAATTTAATTTTCCACTGCTACATATTTATTGGCGATTGTGACATTATAAACTTATAAATTATAATATATCACAAGGAGCAGCACTTTATACTTTTTTAATTTTAATTTTCAATAAAGAATATCTTGAAGTTGATTTTCAATGGCAACTCTGTTGATATCGGGATAGCCGAAACTGGACCAACCTGTTTTTCAAGTGTCTCAGATAATTGACCTTAATTCTTGAACCAGACCGCCAAATTACACGAACTAAAAATTTCATGAAAGCTGGAACATTCCTAAAAAAGAAGTTGACTTTCAGTTGAGATGAACTTAAGATTTTGGCAATAAAAATCAATCTTTGATTGTATAGTTTTTTGAGACAGTCTGTATTTGCCATTCCCGATTTGAATTGAAACCGACATACCGGTGTGAAAGTAATCATAGTCCGGCAGGTATCATTGTCCGGGCTCCATAGACGACAACGGAATAAAGCGTGAAACTAATGTTGCGTGGAGAGTCAACTGAATTGAGTGCCCTTTTTTTGCCGTTGTAGCCGGAATACGAGTACGACGGACTGTAATTCTACACGCGGTGTAGAATTATCGTCCGGCGTACTCATAGTCCGGGAACAATGGTGAACAATAGGGCAATCGATTCAGTTGACTCTTCACTCAACATTAGTTTCACGCTTTATTCCGTTATCGTCTATGGAGCCCCGGACTGTGGCTCCCGCCGGACTATATCTGCTTTTCACACCGGTACCATTTGAATAAGAGTGGTGATAGCGTGTGTTTCAATAAGAACTGCACAAGTAATTTCCGGTGTGAAAGTAATCATAGTCCGGCAGGTATCATTGTCCGGGCTCCATAGACGACAACGGAATAAAGCGTGAAACTAATGTTGCGTGAAGAGTCAACTGAATCGATTGCCCTATTGTTCCCATGTTCCCGGAATGTGAGCACGGAGGACTATATCTCCTGCCACACCGGTAACCGCAGACAATCCGTATTTATGCTTGTAGCATGACAATGCGAAAGAATTCAGGAAAAGTCACATAATGTTGTAGATGAGAAAAATAAAAGGTGTCTAATTGTAACTTAATGTTTAATGGGATGATAGCCCATCTACTGATCTCATATGGTAAAACACTTTTTGTGAAACTATGTTCATTCAATCTGCTGGCTTTTTTACATGACCAAATTTTTGAAAACCTCGGGATTTTACGGCGGTACTTGCATGATACCCCATGGCGTCGCCAACACCTATTTGTCTAGTTCCAAAGGTTGTGATAGAAGCATAGAAAATAGAGGTACATGAGATTTCCTGAGGATACAAAGATAAACTTTAATTTTTTTAGCGCTATACACCTTTTATACAGGATTTCGAATAGTTATGGCGCTTTACATGATATAACATGATATATCTGAGCTACCAGTCGAAATAAAACAGGTCTGTTTTCCGTGCCATGGCTCGGGCTGATTACATCATATAACTTTTTAAAAAATCATCTCGGCTACTGTTTCGCCAAAAGTAGTGACAACACCTTTGGAACTTTTCGCATTATAACGCAATCATGTACTGTACTTTTCAAGTCAATATATTTTGCAAATCATCTGGTCTGCAAGGTGTATTCGTGGAATTTATTGATTGTTAACATACCAAAAGCTTCGTCTATAGTATATGATGAAATAAACAATACCTGTCAAGTTTCCAAATGGCTGAGGCACGTACAAGTTTGTCAGATTCACAAACATGACGAAAGGTGGCGCGGGACGTGGCCCAAATTGTTATGTCATTAAAACGCTTAGAATTTTCAAATAAAATGAAATTTCATTCCCTTTCACTGTTGGAAAAAATAACGTTTTTTAACGGTAGAATACCGGGATCCCAGCTGCCAGTATTCCACCGTTAATACGGTGCATCGTAGAAAGTAAATTTAGTGTATTTTAAAGATTCTTTAACATTTTAAATGACTTTAACACATATTTGTGTTCTCGTTCATACAACACAATCCGATACAACAGCAAAACTTCTCGAAGACAACGGCAAATTAATCTTTAAGGTTGTAATTTAACGGTAGAATACCGGCAGCAGAATTCCGGTATTTTAACAGTGTTAACTGAAAAATATGTTTCAAATTATCATGATGTTCCTGACTATGTAAAAAAACATATTCATTTTGGATTTGTATGTATTTGGCTGCATAGCATATTTTGATATTTGTAACGTACTGTTTCTTAGCTGTTGTAATAATTTGATATATTGATGTAGTAGACCTAGGCTTTATCAAAGAACAAATACAAAAACTTTAAGGTGGCGTGGATTTTTTCCATGACCGTACCTGCAGCTTTTGAGTTTGAAAAATAAAGAAACTTGTGAATTTTGTGAAAGGGACTTCAATAAGGGTCCATTTTGTTATGTCTGAATATTTGTTATGCTTTAGGTCCCCTGGCCCAAAAGAATGATGTCAAAATATCGTACAAAAAAGTGGCAGTATATATATATATATATATATAATATATATATATATATATATATATATATTATATATATATATAAATAACAGTTGTTTTTTACAGGTGACTATCTTTGGAATTAAAGTGCTCAATCCCATTACAGGAGAGCGTAATGAAAAATTTCAAAGTATAGACCTCTGGAAAGGCAACCGTTACTCAGAGTTTCACGGAACCCTCACTTACGATCATCGGGTATCCGATCCTCAGACGGATGATGTTGCACAGGCGTGTCTTAACCAAAGGATGTATATAAATACACATTCTGTGGTGTCACACCGAGCAAGCCCTTGTACCAGCACTGGTCTGTACCAATGAATAGTCAGAAAGTGCTCAACCACTACAAAGTTAGTGGGGGCCCGGTAATAGGGCGTAGCCGTACGTTTCCGTCCTCGTAAATAAATAACAGTGTTTTTACAGGTGACTATCTTTGGAATTAAAAGTGCTCAATCCCATTACAGGAGAGCGTAATGAAAAATTTCAAAGTATAGACCTCTGGAAAGGCAACCGTTACTCAGAGTTTCACGGAACCCTCACTTACGATCATCGGGTATCCGATCCTCAGACGGATGATGTTGCACAGGCGTGTCTTAACCAAAGGATTGTATATAAATACACATTCTGTGGTGTCACACCGAGCAAGCCCTTGTACCAGCACTGGTCTGTACCAATGAATAGTCAGAAAGTGCTCACCACTACAAGTAGTGGGGGCGTAATAAATAACAGTGTTTTTACAGGTGACTATCTTTGGAATTAAAGTGCTCAATCCCATTACAGGAGAGCGTAATGAAAAATTTCAAAGTATAGACCTCTGGAAGGCAACCGTTACTCAGAGTTTCAGGGCATATCTCACTTACGATCATCGGGTATCCGATCCTCAGACGGATGATGTTGCACAGGCGTGTCTTAACCAAAGGATGTATATAAATACACATTCTGTGGTGTCACACCGAGCAAGCCCTTGTACCAGCACTGGTCTGTACCAATGAATAGTCAGAAAGTGCTCAACCACTACAAGTAGTGGGGGCGTAATAAATAACAGTGTTTTTACAGGTGACTATCTTTGGAATTAAAGTGCTCAATCCCATTACAGGAGAGACGTAATGAAAAATTTCAAAGTATAGACCTCTGGAAAGGCAACGTTACTCAGAGTTTCACGGAACCCTCACTTACGATCATCGGGTATCCGATCCTCAGACGGATGATGTTGCACAGGCGTGTCTTAACCAAAGGATGTATATAAATACACATTCTGTGGTGTCACACCGAGCAAGCCCTTGTACCAGCACTGGTCTGTACCAATGAATAGTCAGAAAGTGCTCAACCACTACAAGTAGTGGGGGCGTAATAAATAACAGTGTTTTTACAGGTGACTATCTTTGGAATTAAAGTGCTCAATCCCATTACAGGAGAGCGTAATGAAAAATTTCAAAGTATAGACCTCTGGAAAGGCAACCGTTACTCAGAGTTTCACGGAACCCTCACTTACGATCATCGGTATCCGATCCTCAGACGGATGATGTTGCACAGGCGTGTCTTAACCAAGGATGTATATAAATACACATTCTGTGGTGTCACACCGAGCAAGCCCTTGTACCAGCACTGGTCTGTACCAATGAATAGTCAGAAGGTGCTTCACCCACTACAAGTAGTGGGGGCGTAATAAATAACAGTGTTTTTACAGGTGACTATCTTTGGAATTAAAAGTGCTCAATCCCATTACAGGAGAGCGTAATGAAAAATTTCAAAGTATAGACCTCTGGAAAGGCAACGTTACTCAGAGTTTCACGGAACCCTCACTTACGATCATCGGTATCCGATCCTCAGACGGATGATGTTGCACAGGCGTGTCTTAACCAAAGGATGTATATAAATACACATTCTGTGGTGTCACACCGAGCAAGCCCTTGTACCAGCACTGGTCTGTACCAATGAATAGTCAGAAAGTGCTAAACCACTACAAGTAGTGGGGGCGTAATAAATAACAGTGTTTTTACAGGTTGACTATCTTTGGAATTAAAAGTGCTCAATCCCATTACAGGAGAGAGAAATAGATAAAAAATAAAAAAATTAAAAAAATTAAAAAAATTAAAAAAATTAAAAAAATTAAAAAAATTAAAAAAATTAAACTATATATAATATATATATATTATTTTTTTTTCAAAGAGTGTTTTTGTGATATTTTGAAAGCATGTTTTTAATTATTTCGTATATATCTATTTTGTAGATAAGATTTATTACCGGTATTGTACAGTCTGTATACTATTTATAATTTATGTAGCTTCGCTTTGAATGAATTAAAGAATAGTCCATCGAACTGAAAATCTTTCCCCGTTGCAGTTTGTTATGTCAGTCTCAAGTGTGATGTTTTCACTCTAAATTAAACGCACGCCTCAATGGTGTTCAGGTTTTTAATACCAAAGGGTGTTCTGTTATTTTAACGTTACATTGGACAAAATCATCCCATTATTTACCGTATTTTCTTGTTTTAAATATAACCCTGTCCTGTTTCCAAAAACACTTGAAAAGTACAACGTAATGGCCTTAGTCGTAATGTAATATTAATAATGAACACTTCGTTGTTAAACAAATTAC
>JAMKCH010037953.1:0-21868 GCA_023653785.1 Ophioderma brevispina | reverse complement strand
TTTTTATTGTTTAATGAACTACCGTGCGACCCTGTATAAGCAAACTGTTCCAACTCCAATTCTTACTTGGAATGACCTTGATGATATTAATGGATGCAATTCTTCTTCTTAACAGTTCTTTCTTAGAGAAGAAGTCAAATTTTCGCATCTTGCTAATAATTATAACGATTTTACCCGTAAAATTTTCAAAAGACATTCATATGAAATAGTACCTTGCAGAATTTAGATCAAGTTAATCACTTTGTTTGGTTTATGTGAGACTTGAAATAACATGCGCAGTATCTTCAAGAAAAACTCCAACACAGAGAGTGGAGGAAGTGGCCAAACGAGAATTGACATGCTTTCGTAATTTCGCTCTAATATCTTTTTCAATCGTCCAAATGATCGAGATTAAAATGTTATGTAGCTAAGAAACTGTGATCATCCATGAAACTAAAATACGTCTTCGTCGTTAATATCTTGCACTTTGTGGTACTTTTCAACAGACTATAAATCGCAAGGTGAACCCATTATCTGTTTATCAAAGTTAAGTACTAACAATAGGGGATATAAATATTTCCCTAAGGTTTTTATGAGTGCATAGCAAAGACCAGTTTTCTATATGTAAATATAGTAGGGAGGATTAATACCACGAGAATATACATGTGCTTTCGGGCCCCGGAGTATAGTACGACTTCTAATGGTGTTCCAAAGGGGTATCATACTCTCTGTGGCCAAGATATCCAACGGCTAGCACGTCAATTCCACTCGCAGTACGTTGTAATGACACCTGAAGGACTGTTGGGACGACCATGAGATATTGTGTCTTCTTTTTCTTTGGTTTTTAAGTATGTGTAATGACATTGACGATTCAATCCATTCTGTATTAACGGTTCTATCGTTCAGCAACAGCTTGATAATTATCATGAGCGTCGTAGTGAGTTGTGAGTCGCTGATCAATCAATCAAAGAGGCATAACGTAATTGTTGAATAGTTTGTCTTGTACAGAAAAAAAAAAAACCTGCAGGTTTGAAAATGCCAGTGATGATTTGCTTTGGTCAAGAGCAGCACTGACATAAAAACAACAACCAACAAAAAAAAAAGTTAGCTGAATCTGTCACACAGAAAATTGCCTCAAGGTCTTCTAAAACAAATATGTGGTGTTTGACTCAAAACAAACGGAAAAAAAACATGGAAAAGAAAGAAAACAAAAAACCTATAAAACGACGAGTTTAAAAGTGCCCTCAATCTAGCGAGCGGAGCTGGTCCAGAAGTTTTTTTGTTTTTGTTTCAAAACAATTTTACCTGTTTTTTTGTTTTTTGTTTGTTACAAGAGAAACAAAATTTCAGGGTGCTCCAATGTTGACGATACTAGTCTCAAATTTGTCTGTTAATATCCCTATATTTGAAAGTCACATACTGACATTTGTTATGTACCCTATACTTAATAATTAATTACATTACTATTAATTCACCGCCAAAGTATAATTTATGTAGACCATTTTTAATTTTACTTCTAATTGTAATACCCAATGGTGCAATGAGTCACGTAGTATTTCCATGGTCCTTATGGGAGTAACGAAGAATTTAGGGCCCATTGGAAAAGAATCCGGGACACTTCGAAAATGTGACCCCCGGCATAACCTTGAACATTGATTGCCCTGTACTGGTCAACACTAATCCCCCCAGATAGAGCAAAGTATAACCATTTTTTAAAACCTTATAGGCTGTGGGCCACCTGAGGAAGGTCCCCCAATCCTCAGACACAGCAAAGAAGGTCAGAGGGTCCTCTGTGGAGTGCCAGCGGTTTTCCGCACAATCTTCTAGATGTGGACCGTCCACACGTGATCTGTTCGCCTCAGTCGTGAATCATCACCTTCTGGACATATTACTCTTGGGAACCCAGATCACTGGGCGAAGAAGGGAGAGTTCTCGAGAAGTGGGCTCCTCCCCAGGATCATGTTTGGCCCGCTGTTACCCCATTGTGGCCACTCAACTGTGTTTCCCGGGCTGCTATTCTGCTTTAGAGAGAACCGATTCGGCTTCCCATAGTAAGGGGCTCTGGTAAGAGGTCCTTCGGCCTCCCATTTGTACCAGAGTACCAATGATGCTCTGACCTATCTGTTCTGGTGCCTTCTACAGAGCTATACTAAGTTGAGACTTTCTGAACAGCTGTTGCGCTCGCTGCTCAGGCAGAGCAGAAGTCAAACAGTGTTATCTTATGATTCTGATCTCGAGCCTTCCGCCGTACCATGCATGGTGTGCCGACAAGACTACCCTATTTTGTGCAGCTGTGTCCATATTGCCAAATTTCCTTCACTCAGGTCTTTCAGGGAGGAAAGGGGTCCTAACGTCTCTGGGGTTACCAAACAGCCATTGGCCAGACTCAAAGAGTGGGATTTTTGCCACTGATCTTCAATTCTTGGTGTCGGAGGAGTTAAAACCCATTTGAAAAAGCTTAGTTTTTTCTGCAATTTCCAATAGACTGCTTTCTTAGTGGCTCTCTGGCATAGGGGTTCGGAGTGTCACGCCGTGTCTACAGAACAAGACCACCTCCGCATTGAGGACGTGGGGGTCGCGTATTCTTTCAAGCATGCTGTTTTGGGCGAAGAGTCGATTCTTTTACATTTACATCAAAACCGGGTATTTTGCATGTGCAGTTGTCTGCCGCTCATAGAAACCTTGGTGTTCCATTAGGGCCCTTGAGCGATAAGGATCTTCGTACTTCTCATCAACACTTTATCTCTGCAGTGCCCCCACATGGGCCTGCAGCAAGTGATAACAGTGAGCCGCTGGTTTCCCCACCGTCATCCGTAATGCGTACCCACCATGATCGGTAGCCTGGCTCCTTGGTCAGAGCACTGATGTTCGAGCTCAAGCTTCCTCCTGGGCATTCTATATATAAAGGGCCTCCATCCCGAACATTGCGGACAATGTTAGTTTACCTTCTGTTTATTTGTCTCCACCATCAGTAGTAGTTGAAAGGGTTTGGTCTGTACTTTTGTGAGCGAAACATATTCTGGCCTGGTAAGGTCAATCACTAATCACTCTGCGCCCGCGTGTTACTATTCAATGCGGTCCTGAATATTTAGGGAGTTGTCTTAATTTAACAGTGGTAATGGGCTTTCTGTGCCCAGATGAGACTTTGTGCAGATATTTGCATATCTAGAATGACCAAAGCCCTCAATATAGCTCCGGCTTGGGTACACATTTGTTGTTTTGTGTACGTGTGTACGTTTGTGTGATGTGCACCCTGAGTTTGGCAGCGGCAACTGAGAGCATTTTATAGCAATTTGTTGAAAATGACATGGGCTTGTTATTTATATAGTAATTATATATATATATCTTATACATATTTAATGATATATCATAATCTATAATATATATATATTTATATACGTTTTATGTTTTAATTTTTTTTCCTTATGAATTTATTAGTACTTATTTTAACTTATTTATTTGGCTATATACTTATCTCTTCTAACGTAGTTCGTTTTACTTACCACCGCCAACCATCGGTTTTGACAGAACTCGTATAAGTTACATGAGACCTTTCACAATTAATTTAATTCCAGTTGTAAACAATAAGGTCGTATGTGCAGTCAGCACTTTATAATTTTTTACCCGGAACAAAAACAATAACAATACAATGTAGATACGACCCCTAAATAACCAAACGGACTGAGAGCATGTGACTCGAATTACTTTAAAGTGTCATACCCCTTTATGAATGGTTGCATATTCACCACAAAATACGCTTATGGAAATGATGAAGATGAATCGACTATTGTGCACTAATGTGAGGAGCTATCACACTAATTAAAAATGTTCATTTCATTTTAGTTTAATTACTTTTCAAAAATTAATCGTGTCAATTTTCGCACAACTCACTTAAATGAAACGAGCGTCATCCGTATCAAGTTTTTAATGGAGTGATATCATTCAACAGTTATTGCTTAATAAAATAATAACGTTGCAAATATATTAATAGCATAGAAGTCCCTAACACTATGCTTGTCTGGAGTCCTGTTAACGTTTGCCACTCACATAGAATAAAATGTTTTAATCATCTCCTTATTATGAATGAAATCAATTGATTCAATATTATTGACTGTGTATGCTGTGCTGGCCTTTGTCATTTTCCCTATTAAACATACATTTATCGGGGGTCGTGATAAAGCTGGCGCTTTTGGGTAAATAAACAACAACAACAACATCCAAACAAAAAATCAACAACAAAGCAAAAACCGAAGCTATCAACTGTGTTCACAAAAAAATGCTTCTTTTACAAGTTCAAAACTATTAACAAGTATCCTTAAATGTGTTAATTTGGAAAACCACAGAAAAGCAATATTTTGTTTAGTTTTTAATTTCCACCATTAGTGTTGCATTGGTGGTCCTTTGACTTCATTTAAAAGTGAGTTCGATACTCTTGCGTATGTCCACAGGGATTGTATTTCTTACAAATTTCACATTAAGCAAACCGGTGTAAAATTGTCCGCCCGAGGCCCATACGTCCGGTCTCCATAGACGGCAACGGAATAAATAAAACTAATTAAAAAGCGTGAAAAGTCAACTGAATCCAGTGCCCTATTTTTCAAGATTGTAGTTGAACAATCGGTAACAATTTCGTAGGGGGTGCACTAAACTACTGAAAAACAAAAACATTTTCCAACCTCTATTTTGTAGGGCGGAAGGAATTTGCACCCAGACCTTATGCCATTAAAAGTCCCAGCCTAATCTTCAAGGTGCATTTTGTTGTGACCCAAGCGCATGGGTGCGTTTTTGATGAATGAGCGAATGTTCAAAACACGCGCCCCATAGACCCTGTGTTTCTTACGGACAGAAATATAAATTTCGAATTTCGTTCCTCTTCTAGAGTATATTGAATATGCACGTATATTTGGTCACACAACCTGTATCATGCCATTAGTTCAGATGATATAAATCTCACTTGTTGAGGTAAGTCGGGGGGACGAGGCTGTTGATCACGAATGCCCTTTAACACATTAATCAGGAGTTGACACCTCTCAATCACACATACTCATAAAGTACCTGTATGGGAATCCAACAAACGAAACACGTACAACGGACTTGTGGGGATCTTAATGAGCAAAAAAATTACATTGGGATTTTTTCTAAACTACCCCCCAATGATGACATACATACCACCCCATATGCCTCAGTCAATCACCCCCTAAGTTCGAAAAACCACCTTTCATATGACACCCCTAACGATATGGGGATATCCCCAATTAAAACAAAAAAAAAACCACAAATGTCAAGTTTTGAGCAAAAGTATCCCCACAATGTACCTCTGGTAAGAAACATTGAAAATAAATATAAATATATTGATGAAACACATACTATACAATTTGAAAATGAGTAGTGTAGGCTGTTTATGTATTTGCATTTTTTTTTTGCTTAAGGATGATTTTTTTTTTTGGGTCATCATGGTGGTAGACATCCAGGTATCAGAAAAAGTATTATAGTCGATTTTTTTCTGAAAAGCGTTTGGCCGCCATCTGGGATTTTCAAAATGGCCTCATTCCCAAGGATATTGTTGCCCTATATCTCTGGTGTGAGCAACATTGAGAAGTCCAAATTTGGTGGCCATGCCTACGTTTTCAATACCTGGGAGTATAAGGGAATATGATAATTTAATAATATATCCAAGCTGTGTTTTTGTTGTAACCCCCTGGCCCATGATGGGGGGGGGGGGGGCATCGTTATTACGCCGTTGCCCATACCTCAGTACCCATTTGAGATGTTCTATAATGGGGTAGTATTCATTTTGATGCTTTTGGTTGTCACTGGATATAATAAACATTCCAGGTTACAGAAAGTATCGATCGCATTTTTTAAAGCGTTTTGCGCCATCTTAGGATTTCAAAATGGCCGCCATTTCCAAAGGATTTTGCCCTATAATTTTGGTCCGAGCAACATTGGGAAGTCAAATTTGGTGGCCCAAACATATGTTTTTGATACCTGGGAGTGCTCAAAAGATGTAATAAAACTAGGTCTATCCAAGCTGTCCTTCCCAACATCCCTCACCATGGTGGTGGTGGGGTCTTTATCATTGTTACACCGCCTTACGCCGCACCAGTACTCCCTTTGCAGATGGTCTATAATACGGGTAATTGATTTGGGGTGTGGTAGAAAAATAAAGATGTATAGATTTTGGGCCCTTCTATGACACCAAAAAAAAAAAAAAAAAAAACAGAGAAAATATACTAACATCCCCCGTGTTCTCTATGACGTCATAATGTGCTTGAAAATGCGTTTAAATATGGTTAACATTCCGCTAGACTAAAATGCTAGAAACATGCGATTTTCGACGGGAGTTACTTGGCTTAAAATGTAATCAACACAATTATGTTTAACTATGTTTACCCAAATCATCAAGTTTATAGAATTTTAGTATAACAGTGACATAGGAATGTCAACTTCCCGGGCTTGTGCTTTTCATCAAAATTCGCACTCAATCAGTAGGATAAGTCTTTTGGATACTGTAGCTGTATGGGGATATATTTACCTGTGTTAGTAAACATTATGTTCACATTCGTTTATATCCTCGTGAAAAAAAACTAAGGTTTCGCACAAACTCCCATTTTGAAAAGTTCATGCACTCCACCGTTCAAAGAGATGGGTGGCCTTAATTCTTTAAAAAGAGTCATCTAAAATGGCTCCTGGCTGCCATTTTGTAATCAATTTGTTCACAAGTAGGATGTCAGAATGCCATACAAAATCCCTTGCCAACATGCTACAACTGCCTCAGGTGCAACAGGATCTGCAGTCAGGATAACGCAAAAAGGGTGTCATGCTTTTTCTCCAGTCTAGCTATAACCGCACTATAGGCCAGTCCAATCTAGCAAAATAATAGCTATACCTGGAAAAATTAGAAAACAGAAATGATTTTTGTTGAAACATCTCTAAGAACCTTCCACATTAACATATCAAAAATAGAAAAAAATGGATGCTCGGGAAAAATGGAAATTTTGCATACAACCAAAATGGCCGCCAGACCTATGTTTCAATAATATATAACCCATAGACACTGAATTTTGGGAACATCAACACGATGACTAGCATTTTACAAGTGTTCCTCTATGAATAATAATCAAAAGTTTTACATAGAGCGGGCCAATTTGTACAAAATACCAATTGGGGCGGTAAATTTTTAAAATGGCGCCAATTTCCCGCCAAAATCATGTTTTTATGAAAATTTATTATAAAAAAAAGGGATGATCTGTGTCTATATATTGTATATTTGATCAAAAAATTGGACGTGATCTGAAACATTGTACATTTCAACAACACACATATGTGTTTAACACATTAACTGTTTTTTAAAAGGACCACTCCCAGAATGTTTAGCAGGTCCTAATAAATCTTGATGTTTATTTTCAACTTGTTCTGATATCATTTGAACTTTCTTATCTTTGCTTAATTTTTGATACTGTGATGTGAACAGTAACGGTCAATAGTGCTGAAATACTACTATAATATAACACAAAAACCATATCTTTTTTTTTTATCAAACGAAATATTGTGGCGGTATTCCGTTGCCGTGCTGTGCTCGGAGAGGCACAGAGAAGCAGGACTCGTGGAATTTAAAAAAATCACACGGAAAAAGTTTTGAACTAAATAATTATTCTTATACTTCTTTCATACTCCCAGACCTATCATACTGTAAATAGTGCAACCAATGATACGGTCGATAGGTCCGGACCGTTGAAAACCTAGTTCTTGCTAAGGCTACCATGGCTTTGGACCCCTTTACAAGCAGAAAATTTTCGGCAATATATTAGATAATGCCAAAAGCTTTCATACAAATATGAAATGTTAAAGTTATCCATTTCATAATGACTGAGATTTCAATGCCTCATGTCACGGTTTACCTGATCCCCTTTTTATACATTGCAATTCATAATATGTAATATGCTTGCAAAAACCGTACCTTTGTCTTAAGACGCAAGTGGTTTTGAGCGAGCAGGTCGACTGCGTCGTTTTGAGAACAGAGTCCCACCAAGGATGCATACTGGCTCCATGCTGTTCACTTGTATATGTTATATCACGATCTACCTCAAACAACATCTAGACTATGGCTACGGCCACGATCTTCTTGCCCTTCTTTCACATGGACAAACTGGCAGCTATCCAAGAACCTGGAGACTCAAGGCGAGTGAAGCCAAGTCCACCTCTACTGCCTTCCATCTTAACAACCAAAGAGGCTCATCGCCAGTCTTCAAATCACCTCGAACGGACGTCTCTGCCACACAATCCTACGCCAACTTATCTGGGAGTGAGGTTTGATCACAGCTTACTTTCAGCAAGATCGAATAGTCAGTATAATGTGCAAACTAGGTATCGTCGAGAATAACCTCCTGTAACCACCTTGTTGGAAGATCTCATTGGGTGCCTAGCCCCTCTCCACTCTACTGCACCACCGCCCGCCTGGTCTCGGTCTACAGTGGATTGGACAAGTGAAATGGATAGGCCGCAAGTCTTGCGCATTCGTTGACAGAGGACTAAAAAAATCGGGGTCTTTGGGTTGAGAGAGCCAAAATGCCCAAAAATAAGGGTTGTGGGTGACAATATGCAACTGTATTCCCCAAATAGTTTGTAAAATAAATTGTAACAAATATCGGGTCTTTTGTGACATTTTCAAAATATATGGTCAGCGCTGCTTAAAACGGGGGTCTTAACAGCCTTAACATGCGGTCCACCATCCAAGATTCGGACCCCCCGGAGCTGGACAGCATACCTCAACGAGTACCAATCGAATCATTACTTGCTGCCGTTTCCCACTCCATCGAGTTTCTACCAGTACTTTCAGCTGTTCACCTGCGGTTCTTGGCAAAAAACATAAAACTGAGTGACAAAGGCTCTGTTGGACAAACACCTGCTGCATATTCACTGTCAAGATCGCACCAGCTCGGCCAGACAGAGACTGCACACTCGTCGACCTTTCTGTTCACCCGCTGCTAAACTCTCCGTTCCTCGTTCAACTTCGTAGACAACATGGACACGGCTTGCTAGATCTCCATGGCCAATTACTTCACTAGCACACCTATGACAGAACTCCCACCTGTAGCAATCTTCCACGTAAGTAATGGGTCACCTTGAACAGGTTTCGCACAGGAGGTCGGTCGTTTGAACAGCAATATGCACCGATATTGGGTGGCTGCGACCATCTGCCTGCCTATGTGGCTCTCCATCACAGACTGCGGATCACATTCTCAAGAGTGCCCTACCTTTGTCCACCGGCGGATCAACTTCTCAAACCCCAACCAAATCAACAGTGGCTGGTCCCACCTTCAACACATTTAGCTGCTGCCGCTGCCGGCCTCATATGCAAGAAGTGAAAGATGGCTCTCTTACAATGTATTTTTAAAATGCTATATCAGATTACATGACAAACAAACCGACGTAAAAAAGTATTAACTTTTGGTTTTTGGCAAGGAAAAATGGCAGGCAACGCTTTAAAATTAACAGCCATCTTGCCTTATAACTCCAATTACGTAAACATATCAATTTAGAGCATATCCAACCACTAATATGTGCAATGATAATCATTAACAGAAGAACAAATATGATAGATTTCCTGAAAAAATAGTGACTTTTGATTTTTGCGGAAAATGGCCGCCATCTAGAAAAAGCCGCCCATATTGTATTAACTTCAGTTAAATAACAAGTTCATCTCACATTTGTCATATCTATAAATATGAATAATATGAAAAAAAGTAAAAAAAATATTTTTACAATAAACATCCGAGGTAGAATCATGCAGGAAGAACCAATAATTCTGAAAATTGGACTTTAAAAACCGGCCATTTTGGTTTTATGCAAATTACCATTTTTTTCCCAAGCTTCCATTTTTTTCTATTTTTAATAGTTGTTGGAAGGTCTTCGGAGGTAATTACACAAAAAGTATTTCTGTTGCATTTTTTCCAGGCAAACCAAGCTTGACTGGACTAGCTAAGGATCTGGTATTGTTGAATGAACATTCTTTAAGCCCAAAGAATGGCTGAGACCAGTCTCCTTCTTGTATATAGATGGCAACTTATCGGTCACTTTGGTTTGCAAAGTTCGGAATTTCTTCGCAACTTGTGTGTACCAGGATCTCCAGCAGATATTTTTGTGCTGATAGCTAATAACAGAAATACTTCCACAGTTTTGATTTACTTGTACTGATACAGTACTGTATGGTAAGAGCTGGAAAAACGATGCAAGCTGGGCTTTCATTATAACTTTAAGAGCACCCTTCTTGCCACCACCACTAATTTTTACCTTCTGCTTGCGTATTAGCGCGCAGCTAATTATGTTTTGAAGCTGGCAAAGCCAGTCACTGTCGACTGGCTAGGGCCTAAGAATTCTCCGTATGCCAAGGCAAGGGCCCCACTGAATACCGATCCGCAGCCCGCCGGAGAGCCCACTGCAGCCCAGAGAACGGCTGCAAACGGGCGCCCCGGGGCGCGGTGTCGGAAAGACCGACCTCATCCTGCGCGAATCCGGTATAAGGTGACCCACCCCCGAGTGGAAGACCGCCACCAGGCGGGAGCCCCGCCACAGGCGGGAAAGCGAACGGACAATCGGTCCGGCCCGGAGCATCCAGCAAGGCAAGAAAGGCAGTGCTCCATGTCTGCAAGAGTCGAATGGGGAGCCGGAGAGTCCAGCAGCTCGTCGACAGAAAGGTTGACGAGAGGCAGTCCCCGTCCGCCGAAGCCGGTGTTGGACTCTCCGACAGCGTCTGCAGCAGGCGGCCAGCATCCAACCAGAGCCTTACTCACAGATAGCAGGCGCAATGACCGAAAGCACGGCAGAAACCCAGATGGAGTGGGAGAAGCAGACAGAATGGTTCCCTGGTATCGCCGAGGCACCGTGTCCAGGTCTCCCACGCGCGAGAGATGAGCCATGCAGGGGAGAACATATTCAGCAGCGATCGCCTTCGGCGCTAGTGTGATTTCTGTGGCAGCGCTGTAGAACAGTGCCAGGGCGGCGCGGTGTGCAGGCCGGTTGCGGATCCAAGCAAGGCGGCACAGGAGGTTACCCTTCGAATATACCTTAGCACATACTGACCCGAGGTGCCACCGACAAGTAAAGGCTGCCGACCAAGTCTCACTCCCAGACAAGCCTGTGCAGGACTGCATGGCAGAGGCGACCAACGCGGTTGATCCGAAGCCGGCGGTCCCGGCCCCACATTTTTCAGGCCTTCAGGTCTCGAGATACGCCGCAAGCAATGCCATACCTGCAAAGCTATTGCACCTCTACCCCAGCACAGCCTCCGTCCGAGTAAAAGAAGGGAAAAGACCGTCGGCGCAAGGCAATCACGTCCAGACGCCGCTTGAGGCAAATCCCGACACACAAGTTGAAACAGCATTGGAAGCCAGCACTTATCCCCGTGGTACTCGTCCTGAGCCGAAGCAGCAGGTGTGGGACTCACGGATGATTTTGGAGAGGGCTTTGATGGGCACCTGTGATGTCTGTCCATTTCATTATCCCCGCATGGAAGTCAGGCAATTGCTGAAGCCATCTTTTGACGCATTGATCATGGGTGAAGTGCATCTTCTATGGGTTGTGCTATGACTAGGCCTGTGTTTGTACCCAGGAGTGCAATGGTTTTGGGGTGCTAAATATTATAATAGGGCTGTTTTGATATTAGAGTGTATTTGTGCGCATGGCTACAGAAGCGCATAGCTCTGTAGCAATGGCGCGTATGGTCAAGGGTAGTATGTTTGATAGAGATTGCAGGGGAAGTTTATGGCGTTTTGAGTTACGCCAACAGGTAATTAACAAAGAAGCATGATTGGATGTGAACTTTTTAAGGGCCACGAATATTTAAATCTAACTGACCGTTATTGGAAAATTCACTATTTTGCAGCGGGGTTAATCCACTAACCCCGACAGATTTTGAAACCATATTTTTTTCTTAATTTATCCATGATATTACTAAGATCTTTTGAACAAGGATTTACAGATGATTTTTAATGTCACGGGGACTGAGGGAAGCCATAGTAAATGCAATGAGCAGTTTCACAAATTACCGTTTGGAAATCCCAAATGCCCAAATCGAGCAGGATCGTGTCCTAACCCTTCCTGTTTACTAAAAAAACCACATGTATAGTATCACATCTGATCGATTACGGCCGTGACTAAACAGAGATACAGAATGCTTGCTCTTTGCCGTATTGAGTTATAAAACGGTAACGGATGAATAGTTTGGGGTGTCACGTTTAAGGTACCAGGTCACGTGTCAGGCATAAGGTATCAGTTTGCTTTCGGGGGGCGACCGATATATATTAATCCGACTATGTTAAAACAAGATCTGTACATATGACCCTCAGCCCAAAGTCGATATTTTTGCCAAAAGGACCCCGTTTTTTTCTAAATTACAAAATTTCCCTTTCCCTAATGATTCAAAACCCGACGTACGATGACTAATCGGTTGTTTTTTTTCAATGTAGGGAGACGTACGTCATTCGTTACCTGAATGGTTCCCCCGAAGCAAACATAATAAAACCAAATCAATTGGGGGGGGGGGGCCGTGACGTCATCAATCTGTATTTCTTCAAAAATTGGCTGTATTCAACATATAACATTCCGTTTAAGATTCAAACATCTGTATATTGTTCTTTAAATAATTAATATTCATTGGTCCCCGCATGACTGTGAAAAAGATGGGTCCATAAAGTCTACAAAATGAAAAACCATAGTCAGCCGGCTAAATACCCTTACCGTGGGAATGGTATGGAGAAGAAGGAGAAGAAGGGAGGAGGGGGTAGAAAAAAAAACACAAAAACGGCAAACCCCCAAAAAAAAGAACAAATTAAAAAAAAAAAAAACAACAAAACACAAAATCAACACCAACAAAAAAAAAAAAAAAACAACAAAAAAAAAAGAAACACCCCCCCCCCCCCCCCCCCCCCCCCCCCCCCCCCCCCCCCCCCCCCCCCCCCCCCCCGGCTACAGCCATTCGCCGCGGCTGCGGGGGTTATGCGTCAAGCTGCGGGAAGTCTGAGAAAATATGGAATCCCCCACTGTGTCATGGGTGAAGAAGTACGCTTGGTATAGCGTGAATCTGTGTCAACTATTTCTAGGGCATTATATCGGCATCAATATATCGGCCTCCTCATGCGTGATCACACCTGTGGTAGCTGATTTCCATAGAGTGTTAGAAATACTTCTGTTTGGGATACGCAGGAGTTTGTTATGTCTATGCTGTGCAAGTAGCTAGCAGTTACGACTGTTTTGTGGGTAAGATTGATAGTTTGTCAGCCAGGTGACAGAGTGAGGCATCAGTGCTTCTAGCCGGAAAGAAAAAAACAAGTGTGGCTTAGTCCGTAACCAGAGTGATTATTTCACCACCGTCTTAATAGTGTGAAGTTGAGTATCTGAATCATTGAGATCTTCTTGCCATAGTTATCAAGAATTATCTTCTACTATTGTACTTGTTCCAATCAGAATAAATATGCTTTTTAGGCATTGTTTCGTTTAAGGAACTTTGCACGTGTTAAACTGGCCGGTGTCATACACTACCGTGTCCGCGTGGACTGAGTGTCCTACCACCATCTGTCTATTGTGTTCGCCATTGAGTGATGTATGCATCGGTTGTTTCAGCATGTAACCAAATGGCCTCGTATACGAAGGTCGCGGTTTATTCGTACATGTTGCTATGTAGCAGGATACTCCCCATGGGGGACCACTCAATTTCGTTACACCGGCATGCTATAACAACAAGAAACCTCTAACAGTTGTCATATGGAGGAGCTTTTTGGTGGCTACATCATCATATCTAGTACTGGTCATTCAACTCCGGAGCACGGATAAGTTAACCTTTGATGGTGCAAGGCAATATTTGGAAATTTGGTATTTTGTATTGTGCCACCCCCCTTGTGATTCGTCAGCTCACCGGGGAAGGTTGAGGAATGGTCCACCCCCCCCCCCGGTGCCAGAATAGTGAATTCATCCCCATATTTTTAATATTTGGCTTCATTAGACGAAATTCATAGCCGGAGACCAAGGTGCAGAGCTGTACTAGAAGATGCACCCAACCAGCCAGTTTCTCAATATATCAACTGTAAGAGTTTTTTTTATAGGTAGCATGGCGATAGTACAAGCACTAATATTAGGGCCGGCAAGTTAAAGACGTGCAAGAAGACAAAAGGATTGCCTTCCTCTGTACCTGGCTGACCAACTAATCAAGCTAAGCAAGATACCAGTAGTCACTGAACATAATGGCATTTTGAGATGTCCTAATAAACTCCATGGAATTACCAAGCTACCACAGTTGTGAGAACATACGAGGCCGACACATTGATGGTGATTTATGCCTGAAAGAGTTGAAAAGATCCCAGTAACAAAGCATGGACGTCTTAAGGACACTGAACTGGTCTTGCTTCACCCAGATTGGAAGAAGATGTTAATACTTTATGAAGAGCATATCAACCTCTATGAGGCCATTAAAATGACCACGTTTTAAAAATTGGTAAGGGCATCTTCTGGGCAATACGTGTGTTATGGACATTGTAGTTGGCATTCACAGCATTCAAATCCAAGAAATCAAGATGGCGTCAAAAAAACGCTTTTCAGAAAATGCGACCAATACCTTTCTGATACCTGGAGTCTACTCTATTCAAATACACCAAAAAAAAGAAATCCAAATCATACAACCTTATATGAGACAATATCAAAGGGGGACTGGGTAGAGGCAGCGGCTTAGCATTGACCCCCCCCCCCCCTCCTACCACGGGTGAGAGGTGTTGCAAGGCACAGCTTTGTTGGACGAGGTTAATTATCATATTTTTGAACTCCCAGGTAGTGAACACATAGGTTTTGCCACCAAATTTAACTTACCATGTGCTCAGAACCAAAAGTTATAGGGGAAAATCCATTTGGAAAGGGGGAATGGGGTAGAGGCAGCCGGCTTGAACATGACCACCCTCCTACCAAGGGGGAGGGGTGTGCAAGGCAAAGCCTTTTTAGACTAGGGTAAAATTATCATATTTTTGAACTCCCAGGTAGTGAAAACATAGGTTTTACACCAAATTCGACTTCCAAACGTTTCTCAGAACCAAAGTATAGGGGAAAATCCTTTGGAGTGGGGAAATGGTGGCCATTTGAATCCAAGATGGGGGCCAAACGCTTTTCAAAAAAAAAAAACCGACAGACTTTTGTGATACCGGATGACTACTCATCCAATGGACACACAAAAAAAACCATTGAAATCATTAGACTCTTATTATAGAAAATCTTAAAAGGGGACTGGGTAGAGGCAGCGTCTTAACAATGTCCCCCCTCCTACCACGGGTGGAGGGTGTGCCAGGCACAGCTTTGTTGGACGAGGTTAAGTATAATATTTTTTGAACTCCCAAGTAGTGAAAACATAGGCCTTGACACAAATTTGACTTCCCCAATGTTGCTCAAACCAAGTATAGTGGGAAAGCCTTTGAAAAGGGCAGCCATTTTGAAATCCAAGATGGCGGCCAACGCGTTTAGAAAAAAAATGCGACCAATACTTTCTGCTACCCGGAGTCTACCTCTATCCAAGGATACAACAAAAAAAAACATCATTAGGAAAAAAAAATGCACAGTTATCATAACATCTCAGCCTACACTATGGGTGACCAGGAAGCTGATGTTGCCGTGTAAAAATGAGCTATCCCCCCAGGTTTATTCCGGCGCCCCAGACGACGACAAGTAAATACAGCTTTAAACATTAACAACCATTCACCAGTTTGTACATCCACGGGTTGCACTGGGACATAAAGCGAAGCATCATTCTAGTAGACGCTGCGACCAACGGATGGAAAGCTGAACTAATAGGCATAAGGGTCAACCAAGAACGTTTCACAACGGTTACTGCTCAAAAAGTCATCATGAGTAATTAGATCATAAATAACGGTCAAATGTCGAAATGATAAATGTCAACATTTTGGCTACGGCGGTTCCGGAAAGTGTGTAGTCGATCACAGGACTTCGAAAGATATTATCTAAATTAGTAATGCGCGAGAGATTAAAGTTATCAGTCCGTCATAGCCGGATGCATCTGAAACTGAAACTAAATCTCAAATATCTACGGAAACGAAGGTGGTTCTATGGAGATTTTGCAGGAGAGGGTCCGTTACTATGTTTTGTTTCGGACATGTATGTTAATTTGGTCTGAACATATCGAACCTAGCGAGACCATTGAACGTTTTTGTCGGGTACTTCCGGGCTCGCAACACGGAAAAGTTAACACGCAAGCGCTACGGGCCGATCCCTTTTTCCCACAATGCTTTCGGTATTATTCCAGTCTTGAGAATTGTCAACGCTGCAGCCAACTTGTTTTTTCAATTTTGAAAACAGGATATAATACTTACCGGACCCGCCGTAATTTTGGCCTTGGAAAAAACATCCATGGTGTCCACTGCATGTGATCTGTACTTGGAAACTAAATCGTCACCACCTAACTTACCTCATGCCCTTGCAAATGACACATGGGTTCTAGTTGTTTAGTTTGACTTTCATTATTGTCTTGTTCCGGTCTTGTTTTCTTTGGTTTTCTTAGGTTGTCCGGTTTCTTAACCTCGTCTACCGAGGGGGGGGGTGCTTCAGAATTTTTTCCCCGCTTACTAAAAACCCCTGTTGTTTTTGTGCTAAATCAGTTAATTTAATGGTCCACGTGACATTTTCATGCTCCCTTTTCAGCCAACACAAACATCAAAAACCGGGCAGGTAAGAATCGTCATGTGAGTTGCAACAAAGTCGTATCTATCTTCATTTTCCTGATTTTAACAGGAGAAGCATTTTTGTGTTTTCATTCTTTTGTGACTTACGAATGAAAATATTCTTACATAAGCGATGAAAATGATTTTTTTTTTAATATATTATAAAAATATTTTATTTCCCACTTAGGTCGAAGTAATTGGTTAATTAAAATGGCGTAATCTACACACTGATTCAATTTTGAGTGTCAACAAAAGTCTTTTCTACACCTAATTAGGCCTAATAACCTAATAACTATGTAATAAATCGAACAGTATACTTGCAAATGTGTTAATTTATGCGTATTCATTTTACTTTTGTAAATTAATAAATACTGAGCGTAATATGAGTGGAAAAAGGTCGTAACTACCATTTTGATTGTTTTTAAGGGTTTTTTTGTGTCCAAATAACATAATTTGTATTTGTATTGAAGTCCTTTAAAATATAAATATCAAACTGGGCTGTTTGATTCTGTTTTTGTACGTAGACACAAGGTACGCTTTGTCTCGTGTTCTGCAACTAATATAAACCCTCTTGGGTATCTGGTTCGTGACTTTTTAAGTAGCCTGCAAATAAAAAAAAAAAAAAAAAAACACAATAATTCCTCAAACTTGCACCTTAAATATATTATTTAGAAAAGGTTTTAGATTGCTGAATTGTCAAGAAATACGTTTCTTTGGAGTGAGCATTAGACTGGAATTTGTGGCGCGGGTGTCGCGACATTTTGTGATATCAACCACTTAATGCAAATGTTAACTAGGGAATAGAAACTATGTAAATTTTATATTGAAAATATGGTTTAATGTTTATTTCATAATGAGAAATGTAGAAATAAAAATGTTAGCCACTTCCCTTCTTGGCGTAGCGTTGTGAACTCTTTGTACCATTTATTTATTTAAATGTGCACATCAAACGATCTTCTTTGCAGAAGAAACAGATAAAGACAGCAATACTCATGCACCGTGTTATGTGAAGCAACACTTACAAAATCACAACCTGAGTTCTAGAGGCTTCCATGTGTTAAGTAAATGAATGCCGAGGTGCGAGTTAATGGTAGAAATTTGTTAAGAACAGTTGCCCAAGGGATTTTAGCTTGCCATAAATGCACAGTGTTACTGGAATACTATGAAAAGTGCTCTAAAGTGTCGCATTTGTCAGCATTCAATAGTGTAAACTTAGTACACCGACACAATATATTCACAAAATGGCTTTTTCGTTCGTAGCGTTATGATGGTATTTTCGAAATATCATGTTTCCTTAAAATGTTCGACGGAAAAGGGACAACATGCATGGTCTGTACATTCAGAACTAAGGAGGCGACAAACAGATATATATTAAATATCTATAGGGCACGTGTGGTCCAGTGGATTGAGCGCTCGTCCCGCAATCCAAAGGTCGTGGGTTCGAGTCCCACTGCGGCCAACGTGTTGTGCCCTTGAGTAAGGCACTTTACCTTAATTACTCCTCTCCACCCAGGTGTATAAATGGGTACCAGCATTATTCAATGCTGGGAAAGTAACAGACTCGCTGTGCGGGAGGAGTGGCGAACCCCCCACAGCAAACATAATACGGAGGAGTCTGGCCCAAACGCTAAGGAAAGAGAGATGGGCACTCCGCGCACGAGCTTGCTCGGCACGAGACTTTACTTTTATATATTAAATAGATACCGACAAAAAGTTTGAATTAAAATAATTTTGTCAAATGTAAAAAAAGCTACATATTTATTTTTTTTTATCCTAAGTTAAATAAACAATCGACAAACAAAACTTACATCAATAACAGCACATTTGTTTTGAATAGGGCACCCAATTTTTCCACTCAAAAATTAGATTTTTGCACCATATCATTGGTAACGGGCTAGTAAACTTTACCCATCGCACAAGAATGGATTTTGCAATTATAGTAGATTTCAAAATGAGTGAGATCTAATTAAGAGTTTTAGGTCTGTCCATTCATCGTGAGAGGTAAGATATATAATTTATTTCAATGGCCACGGGTAAACGTTTATGCGCTCATATCAATATAAGTAATGTAACTATGTTTGTATGAAGATTATATTTGATTCAAGTCCCTACTTCAAAAATTCAATCAGATGTTTCAATTGAAATATCAAGATGAACATAAATATTTATTTAAATGTTGTTAAGCCAATATTTAAACGTTGTTATTTGAATACAACTTACATTTAACACTACAAAATATAATTCCTTATCGCATCGCAGCATTCGAGAAACAATTGTTATGCTGTCTCGTGGACGTCTAAGGTCAGAAATACCTTTCAAACACAAAGTGATCTGAATTTTATATAACAAAACAGATTTAATGATTTAACCAGATTGGATCAAGAATTTGGTATGTCCAAAGCACAATTATCTATACAATTCAAAATTACACTTATCAATTCTAATCTTACTCAGAGTTCACTTATGTCTCCAACTAAAAATAGCGTTGCAGTTCAACGTTGACATGTCCTCACAGCGAAGACTCCAAAATGACAGTATGCAAAGTCACGCTTGAAAAACTTCAAGTAATACGACAAGGTTAAAAAAGTCCCTCGATGACACTAATGTTTCACAGTATATCAGTCCAAGATAATCACCACGATTTCTATCTGTCCACAATTGGAATCCTATTTGTTCACACACTTTGGCTGCAACGGGACGACGTAGAATAATCACAGCGACTCTGCTCAACATTGAATTATAAATCCTGGCAGACACTAAGTACTTTACAGTCTGCTCCTCAATGCAGAGGTAAAACTAGCTTATTGACTTCTAGCTACTTGTTATAGTGGATGCTGGCAGAGGTCCTTACTCAAATCTCAATTATATACTGACTCACAAAGTTCCCAAGTCTTAAAATAGATCATGCACCACAGCATTAATACATAAAACATAACCTTGCACTAGCTGACCAATTGAATTCACACAAATTAAATATCTGAAGGCATCACTTCCATATATAAATTTATGGGTAATCCCCCAGATATGGCCAATGTTTTGATCTTAAAGCATAAACAAGTTGACTCAGTTACTAGTTTACATCTAGGGGAATTCCACTTTCCCTATTGTGCAATCTATCAGGTGCACCTTGTACAAAAACAACTCTAGGGGAACTCTCCTGCTCTCTTTTTTATCATAACAAGGTACTTTTCCCGTGAGAAATCTTTTCTCATAACATTGAGGAAAATAATATGTTAAATCAAAATGTGAGGCGTATATAAACACAAGTATTCTTATTGGCCATCCAACCATTAAGAGATTAGTGCAAAGCAGGATATGATTTCCTTGACATCCCGGCCAAGCATTAGCATTAGTCTTTCATCATTAAAGACAACTTGTAAGAATTTAATTCATCAGTTTCCAGGCCGTGCGTGCCAGATTCAGCCCCTCCCCTCCCAGGAAAAAGAAAGTCTGTCGCCGCCACTGACTTTTTTTTTAATATTTTTAAAAAAATAAACTGTTCATGGTCATTATGAGGTAAACATTTATATTGATCCCACTCGTTTCGAAGATATCTATCAGAGGCCAGAGTGATCCCCCAGTAAAACCATGTGAGATATCATTTTTCCCCGTTTAAATATGTTCTCATGTCAAACAAGGCCATAAACTTTTATTTTACATTAGTATCTATAAGCATTGAATTTTGAGCCCATTTTGAGAGAATATGTTCATTATCAATTTATGACCCCCAAAGTGACCTTGAACCACTTCAGCCTACTGTGGTCAAGGGGGGGGACCATTTCTAGGGACCACAATCAGTTTTCGCGCGTTAGCGCAAAAACGAAAATGATGTGTGATGAGGCCGTTGTTTCGGCTAATGTCAAGTTGTTATTCCGCCATCTTTGGACATGTGTGCGAAGAAAGAAAATTGATCACACGTCAGGCGCGGATCCAGGGGGGGGTGCCGGGTTGCCTTGGCACCCACCCCCCCGAACGCTCGGAATTTTTAATGATACATTCTACAGAAGAAAAGAAAGAGGAAAGGGAAAGGAAGAGATAAATATGGTGAAAATAGCCGTTTTTTTTAAACCAATTTTTTAATATATACCTGCAACGGCAGCCGTGCACCCCAAAGACCCTCACCAACTCCATTTGAATTAGAGCGAAATTATTATTCCCAAACAAACAAAAATAGGCTTACGCCATTTTCCCGTAAGGTCTTTTTAGAAGAATTTTAATGATTTTAAAACATAACGCCGCGGCACGCCCCCCCCGACCGCTTCGTTATGGCGAATCACCATGTTTTCTTTTCTTTTTTCATGCTACAAATAAAACAGTATTGGAAAAATGACAAAGTGGAGCAAATAAACCACATTAGCGTGTTTTTTTTTAAATCAAAGGTTTGTAAATTTTTATGAAAATATTTTGTGAAAACACTCCGGACTAATTTACCATTGCTTGTTTTTTTTTATTTACCTTAACATATGGATGCTTGAAGGTTCCATCAATAGATGATGAGTGGAGTAGTTGCTTATGTATAAATACTAGTAAACGAAGCTGACCAATTCCATATTTACTCAAACAGTAAGACTATGTGTTGAAAAAAATATGTGCATAGACCACATAGAAAATTAGATTCGCCCGCTATGTTTTTTTTTTATTCGCCGTTGTTTTTCTTATTCACAACTTTTCAGGTTGTGTGATTAGCATTGATTTGATTGCAAAACGCTCTTGCGGTATTATTACTTTTTAGCATTGCGTATGATGTGAAATTTTAAAGAGGGCCCCGGCCCCGGACCGGACCGCCGGATAGGAGGAAGTAAGGTTGGGTGACATTTTGGGTACGTAATTACGCGACTTCGCAACGTTTCAAGCCGCCTATTTGGTGGAGAAAATAGCAATTTATCGGTGCGCGGAAAATGCGGAATTACCGTTTTATAAAACTGATTTCTAGATTTTAGTAGCAAGTGCCGCTCAAATCCCTTAATTCGACCAAGAAAATAAAATTATCAAAACACAAGTTGCATCTGAAGAATTATAATTAACTTGCAACTTGTCAGTGACCTCTACGCTTTTTCAAGAAAATTGCCCGACAAATGTTTTTTAATTTTTAGGGTTTACGAAATGCGACAGAACCCAATTCTTTGTCAACATTATGTTGATTTTTTTTTATATTTCTCTGAACCTAATTGGCGACATTT